>JAQGCN010000706.1:0-15952 GCA_034699725.1 Friesea truncata | reverse complement strand
TTTAGCCCGACTTCGGGCTTATGGATTCATCATGTCCGTCTGTCCGTCTGTCCGTCTGTCCGTAGACACGATAACTTAAGAACGGGTGGACCGATTTTGATCAAACTTTGCATGAATGTCAACTTTGGCCAGAATAGGAAGCCTATTGATTTTGGACCAAATCGGTCAAGCGGTTGCTAAGCAACGAGGAAAAAACCCTAATTTGACAGGGATTTCTGAACGTTTGAAGTGGATTTTTTTTTAAAGTTTGGATTGGATTTTTCATAAATCTAAAATAATGGAGTGGATTTTTCATAACTTAAAATATTTTGGGGTGGATTTTTCATAAATCCAAATATAATGGAGTGGATTTTTCATTAATCCAAATATTTTGGGGTGGATTTTTGATAAATCCAAGTTTAATGCAGTGGATTTTTCATAAATCCAAATATTTCGGAGTGGATTTTTCAGAAATCCAAATATTTTCGAGTGGATTTTTCAGAAATCCTAATATTTTGGAGTGGATTTTTCATAATCCAAAATATTTCGGAGTGGATTTTTCAAAAATCCAAATATTTTGGAGTGGATTTTTTATAAATTTTAAAAATTGTGACATGGATTTTTTTCTAAAAATGTGTTCCAGAAATGAAAAAAATCCACTCCGAAAATTAAAAATCCACTCCGAAAATGAAAAATCCACTCCAAAAATTGAAAAATCCACTCTAAAAATTAAAAATCCATTCCAAAAATTATGGGATGGATTTTTTCTAAAAAATTGATTCCAAAAATGAGAAAATCCACTCCGAAAATAAAAAATCCACTCGAAAAATTGAAAATCCATTCCAAAATTGAGAAAATCCATTCTAAACATTATGACAAGGATTTTTTGTAAAAAATCGATTCCAAAAATGAGAAAATCCACTTCGACTAAATCAGCCACACATTTTTCCTTTACGATATGCAGTCTACAGAATCCATATTAAAATATTCTTTACAGTATAATTCATCATTCCAGTAAGGCAGAATCTATTGAAATGCTGTGGAAAGTTTAAAATTGCAACTAATTTATTAATTTCTTAATAGATTTCAAAGTATTTCATTAGACATTAAGCTCCGTCGAATATTTTCACGATCCACTTCACTAGAAACTCCATTAAATACAGTTTCGGTCACAAATCCTTTAGCATATTTACATACAAATACTCCACAATCATACCCATTTTTTTGACAGATTGTTTCGTCTAAAACCAATTTCACGACTTCCCAGTTTCCCCAAGATTTGTTGTAAATTCTTCCAGCGTTGTTCAAAAAGTTTTGAATATTCTGCAATTTGCAAAATTTAATTACAATTAAAACGTTTTCCTGATTTAATTATTATAAAAATGTAATCAGAATATTGTGCATCTAAACTTTTACCTTCGCAGTTGGAATGTTCCTAAATAGTTGCAAAGAGTCGAAATAAATTAGACTATTAGATCGCTGGTCCGCAATGAATACAACCCAATGGTCATCTTGACAGACTGGGAAGCATAACAATGTATTGCTTAATTTTTCCTCCTAAACAAAAAATCTAACTTTATCAAAACTATAAAAATTCTTTTGATATTACCATTCTCCGATTCCAATTAACGTTATCCAAGTCCAAAATAATATGACTAGCAAAAGCTTCTTGGAAGTTATGAAATCTAATCGTCCCATTTTCTTGAGAATGTTTTTCTACCAATGTTAAATATGCGTCTACAATCTTAAATGAACAACGCAAAAATTAATTCAACACATCCAACAATGTTATTCGTAACTTCTTACTGTAGTATTCAACCATTGACCTGGCTTTAACGTATTGAAATCAGTGTTGTAAAGGGAAATTGCACCAGCTACAGTTATAATTCTTAATGGAGAAGAAAGGAATTCTCTTTGTACATTTAGTTGTGCATTTCCAACTTGGCTGCAAGCTTCAGCAGGATTGATTTCATTAATGTTTTTATTTGAGACTCGCTGCAATGGTTTGTCTGCTACTGGTATTTCTTCATAAGCTTCATAATCCTCTTCGAAAACTGGTCGAGATTTTAATTGCTTTAACGCAATTTCAACAGGATCATCTTCGGGAATAGGTGGAGGTTTAACAAATTTCCCTTGTATAAATAGCCCGTTGGAACTAGTACTTCTACTGAATCCTACGTACATTGCTCGACGACTTATTCTTTTCCGTCGTCCATTTATGGTAACATAGGATACCCCCACAACAATGGTTTTCAGAGTAAGTCCTTGAACTTTATGAATTGACATCGCTTCAGCAGGAATTAGAGCGAACTGTACTCTGATGACTTCTAGGTTTCTTCCTGGCCACGAATGTATTTTCCTAACCTCCGGCACAACTGGTATTAATCCAAAGTTTTGTTTCTTTCCTTTCAACTTCTTCCCAACTTCTTTTGGAAATTCCATAAAAACTTTGACAGGAATTCGTTCTCCATTTTTTCCTTTTCCATAACTTATTCGCTTTAATATTCCTAGTGCACCGTTCACCATTCCTTGAGAAACGTCAGAGTTAACCGTTAGCATATATCTTGCTCCAACTTTTAATTTCACTTTCAGAGGTAGACCTTGGGTTTCTTTCATAGGTTTTAGCTTAGCTGCTTTCCTGATAGCTTCAAAATGTGACTTCTTTCCTGTTCCTTGAACTCGGTCATTTGCTTTGGCAATAACTTCCTCCCCAGGCATACTATCTAGTTTGATTTTGTTGTAATGTTTTACTTCATCATTAGTGTATCTAACAGTTATAACATAATTAAATTCATAGTAATTGCAATTAATATAACTGTAAAACTATTGAATTTTACCTAAGATGAACAGCTTCTTCAGGCGGAATTAAACCGTTGCGTTCAATTTCTCTAGATTGAAACAATAACTCATCATCCCATGTGAGTTTGTCACGAGCAAGTCTATTTAAAGCTTCGGCGAAAATCTTGTCATCTTTGCTTCTCATGCATTCAAGTAATTCAAAGTATTGAAACAACGGCCAAAGGTGATTTTTGGATAGACTCGCTGCTCCTTTCTTGGGATCGGCGAATATCCAACTTGCCATAACCGGCTCTAACTGGTAAAAATCACCAACTGCCAAGATTGAACTGTTGAATTTAATTTTAATTTTAAAGTTATATTTCAATTTACAAAAATTATTTTACATTACCGTCCACCAAAGCTGATATCAGTCATAAAAAGTTCTCTCAATCTTTGATCAATTTGGAACAAATGTTCCATAGAGCACATAGAAATCTCATCGATCACGATCAATTTTAAGTCACGATAATGTTGGGAAAATGTGTTTCTTCGACCGTCTTTTAATCTGGCCATTGATCTATTGTTTTGGTTGAAAGGTAGGCTAAATGCTTGATGCAGAGTACATCCTCCTATATTGAAAGCAGCAACCCCTAAATTAAACAAATATTGAAACCACAAATAGTACGTTTACTTCACTTAATATGTTACCGGTTGGTGCACAGAGTAAAACTGTTAACCGTGTTGGATCTTCTCCCACATTACTTAAGCCATCACGAATTATAGTTTGTGCTATGGCGTGTATTAGCATTGATTTTCCAGTTCCAGCTCCTCCAGCTACATATTCATACCATGGCTCTTTTTTCTCTCTTGTATTCTTAATACAGTGATCGTAGTATTTCTTCTGCCTTTCATTCAATGAGGAAATTTGTTTCTCAAGTTCGTTAGAATCCCATACATTTGGTAGTTTAACAAGACCTCCTTTTTCTGCTACAGCTTCATCTCCACAATCTAACGCAGAACAACAATCCAGTAACTCGAACTCTTCATCAATTTGCACAACACAGTCTTCATTGTCATTCTCTTCGTAATATTCATTTACATTAATTTCAATTCTTTTATCATATTCAGCTCTGACTAAATCGATGGATTCCTTATTTTCAAAGTAGCATATTTTTTTGTCAACAGATAAGATTTCAACTTCTTCATTTCGCCAAGGCTTGTACAGCATTAACTGTTCGCGATAAAATTGTTCTTCATCATGGTGTTGTCCAAAATTCCTATATCTTAACACTTTGGATTTAGTTCTCTTATATATAAATCCAGATTTGTCAATCAAAGCTAGCATTTTAGATGTATCGTCTTCATCGCTATCAGATTCATGATCTGCATCATTGTTCTGTTTATTTGTTTTTCCTCTCTGTTTTTTATACGTCCACCAACCGCAGAACTGGGCCAACGATAATGATTCTAATTCATAAGGTCTAACACTGTAATGTTCCACCATTCCATGGGTGTATACATCAGTAGAGTTTGGATCTAAGCGTTGAAGCTCTTCGGTGGATTTTGCAAGTCTGCATCTTTCGCTGGGATGAGAAGTGTTAACATAAACTACTTGCCGACTTGATTTTGACATTGGTATTCCCATAATGCAATAAGCAGCTTCTTGTGCACTAACTTCAACTCCATTTTTGAAAGTGTTACCTATTTCAAATTCCTCACTTGTTAGTATGAGTTTAAGCTTAACCTTATTAAGCAATGTTTCTAATTTACCTATTTTTTGCAGTTTCTCTTTTAAGCTTAGATTTCCTTCACCGACCTCCTTCACAATGGATTTTAGAAGCTCTGACATTCCGCGTTGAGACTTATTAACATAGGCAGCAACGTACTTAACACAAGCATAAGGGTCTAAGATAAACTGAATGTCCATATTCGCTTTCCAAGATGTAGCTAACTCTGGGTTATAAGCATTAAAAAAAATATCTTGAAGGTTCCTTTTTAAGAAGACAGTGGGCCTGATAATAGAGCTTCGTACAGCTGAAATGTATTGAGTTTCGGATAAACCCAAATATTCCAGTATCTCCTCGAAATCCATACACTCTTTTCTCCTATGAAGATATTCCAGTTGTCCCTGCATCATTTTATGATTTTGTTTATGAGCTCTCATTAATTTTCCGTCAAAATCCTTCGGGAAAGGTAGCAAAATTCTGGTGCTTGACAAAGGAGGATAAGGCATCCCAAATCTGCACCTTGTTTCCCCTTTAAATGTTACCTGTAATCAAATAATTATGACATTTTCCGGCTAAATATTTTACATTTCTACAGTTCAGTACTTGGCATGTGTCTTTATGTTTATGTGTTTGATGGATTATTCCAGAAACTTGTGAGTTGCATGAAATGTATTCATCGATAAATTTGACGCATTCTGTTATTGAAGCTTCATCGTTTTCGTCGAATTTGGGTGAACTTTCTAACCAAAACAAACCATGCATATGGGGGCTTCCACGGTGTTGATATTCAATTCTCCAAAATGAGTCTTGAATCGGATGTTTCTTAAAAATTCCACCATGCCCAAGCAAATACTTTTGACATTGACTGAATCGATAATCGAAATATCTTGAGCACGTTATTGGATCATTTCTGATTAATTCAGCCTTTTTCTCCCACGGCATACTCTCTGCTTCTTCTTCTGTGATTTCTTTATTTTGGAGTACTTTTACCAATATTACTATTAATTCAGGCCATTTAGTTTCTGCTGCAGATAGTGTTATAAATAAAGTAGGTATTCCAATTTGTTTTATCATTCCCATCAAATTCTTTTGTTTCTCTTCCCAGTGAGCTGGAGAGGATCGTATGTTCTTCAACAATTTAAAACCATCGTCGAAAGTTATTAGATTATCTACATAGTCCTTACTGAGAAGATTAAGGGCAGTAGGCTTTGCTTTTCCATTTTTCTTTCTAAGGCACAAAGAAATTTGACTGGCAATTTGATGAGTTTGTACAAGTTTGTAGGAATACAGCAGTTTAATTGGAATAGCACACCTTCTGTCCTTGTTTCGGGCTTCCCATTTCGCAATGTCTGCAGGAGTAATAGCTTGACATATTATTGATCGTTTACTTCCACCATAAATCGTTGGAAAGGAGAGTGTCTCAGCATTAACATCAAGTAATAAAGACAGTGGGCGATATCCTTCTCCAGGAGCATATTTTTGTGCGAATGCATTATCCAATTTATCAAAATCCATCATAACCGTTTCCTGTGCCCCCGGGTTAATATCTTCATCAACATTTTTAGAATTTATTGAAATATCTTGAACCTCATCTTGCGCATTGAAGTCTTCCGGATTGACAATAAACTCAACTGATTCCTTTCCGTTAAAATTGTTGTACCATTCCTCCGATAGCACAATTCCCTCTTCTTGGTATAGTTCTGTCTCTGCTAAGTAAATTGCAGCATCGTAAACTCGTTTCGGCCGAATGGTTTCTGCAATGTATGGATTATTATATTCCATTTTTCTCATCAACATAACCTGAAATATATGCAATATAAGCTAAGTATTAACCTCATCTCATTTAATTTCCAAATATTTTTTACCTGAATAACAGATGCTTCACTAAATTGTCTAGGAAGTATTTTAGAAGCTTCTGTGATAGGATTGATAATATTTATCACATTTCCTTTGATGCCAGATTGTTTATCAATCCCTAACTTTCGAATTGACATGAAAGGAAGCCTTCCAGCTACTAATCGCTCTTCCAATTGCGTAAGTCCTTTCAATTGATCTGGGATAATAGGAAATTCCAATCCGTTAGAAAAACTCATTTTTGGGACCACTGGGTTTTTCTTCATCAGATGTGTGTAACAGGTGGTGCACAGGTACTCTGCTTCAACAACTTTTGGTCTCAGCGCAATCTTCATTAGAGTCACAGGGATTCTGTTTCTATGAAATATTCTTACTGATCTCTTGAAGAATAAACCGTCACAACATTGACAGATATTCGTTGGTCCTTCCTTAATGGCTTCCAAAAACAGTTTAATATTTTCTTCCTTGTTTTCACGCTTCACTCTTTTCGCTTTGCTGTTAGCCTCCTAAAATGTTAAAATGTTAAATGAAGAGTCAGCATGATATTAAATTCAACCGAAAAGTTAGTTTCTTATATACTTGTTCTGCCGCCTTAATTTGTGAGTCCTTGCGTTTTACAGCCCTTCGGTCACTATCAAATGCCTAAAACAGAAAAAAGAGTCCATTAAAAATTCTTAATTTTCAAATAAAATGATTATATATGTATACTTGTTCTGCGATTCTTTTCTCCAAATTTTCACGTTTTTCTGCTCGTTGTTGACTGTTGACTTTCTATACGAAAGACGAAATTTAGTAATCATTTTATTACAACAAACTAAGGAATTATTTTCATACATACTTGTTCTGCGGCCTTAATTTGTGTGTCCTTGCGTTTTACAGCCCTTCGGTCACTATCAAATGCCTAAAACAGAAAAAGGAGTCCATTAAAAATTCTTAATTTTCAAATAAAATGATGATATAAACTTGTTCTGCTATTCTTTTTTCCAAATTTTCACGTTTTTCTGCTCGTTGTTGACTGTTGACTTTCTATACGAAAGACGAAATTTAGTAATCATTTTATTACAACAAACTAAGGAATTATTTTCATACATACTTGTTCTGCGGCCTTAATTTGTGTGTCCTTGCGTTTTACAGCCCTTCGGTCACTATCAAATGCCTAAAACAGAAAAAGGAGTCCATTAAAAATTCTTAATTTTCAAATAAAATGATTATATAAACTTGTTCTGCTATTCTTTTCTCCAAATTTTCACGTTTTTCTGCTCGTTGTTGACTGTTGACTTCCTGGTAGAAAGACGAAACTTAGTAAGCATGTTATTACATTAACCCTTCCCTTCTCAAGATAGACGTACCTGCTCTAAAATTTTGTAATTTTCTTCCATTCGTTTTGTCCTAATCCATTCAAGTTTTGCCTTATTCCGTTTTACACAGCTTTGCTTCTTTGTTTGCGGCATCTTCACTTCAATATCCACGAAATTACTGAAACTGAATAAAAATTACTGAAACTGAATAAAAATTACTGGAACTGAAACTGATTGATGACACTTTTAAATGATAACTTCGGTGATGCACTTCTGTGATGTAGACAGTTGATAAGTTGGTTGAAATTAGCGTATTATTGATATTTTGCTCAAAACTAGAAAACAAAATTAGGAATCATTGGGAGATCAGCTAAAATAATTAAACATGTTACTTACATACACTTGGATGTTACACTTCGGTGATGTAGACAACTGTTTGATGATTTGTTATTGTTAGATGATATACTTCGATGTCACACTTGCGTAATGTTAATGTACACTTCGATGATTTGACGATTAATTTACTATTAATCGATTGATATGATATTGAAAGCAATGAATTAAAATGTGACTTATGTATTTTCAAATTCTTTCTCAATTTAAACCCAGTTTTAAAACAATTTCTTAGTGCGCATTAGGTTACCATGGCATATTCTTTTCATTTACGCCTGGTTTTAATATTTTTTGTTACAAAATCCACTCCGAAAATGAAAAATCCACTCCAAAAATTGAAAAATCCATTCGAAAATATATATCATGGATTTAAAAATCCATTCCAACAGTTTTTTCCAATTCATTAATTAAGCCCGAAGTCGGGCTACTGGGGTTGTACAATAAGGTTTTTTTAAATCCATTTTTTAAATAAAAGATTACACATTAAAAACAATTTGTTGACAAAAGAAATGTTTTAATGAAAATATTCGACGCAGCAAAAATTAGGTTCTCATACAAGTATTATTTAATGCAAATGGAAAGGAATTTTTCACACAAATATTATGGCATGGATTTTCTTAAATGATTTTATTATTTTGAAACGGATTCTTTTAAAAACTCTCTGAAGAAATTGTTCATGTGAAACTTTTTCAAAATGGATTCTTTTAAAATAAGTTGTGTATTTGAAATTATTTTGAAGCGGATTATTTTCTTCTTCATGGAAAGGATTTTTTCATAAAAATAATATGGCATGGCTTTTCTTAAATGATTTATAGTTTTGAAACAGATTCTTTTAAAATAAGTTGTGCATTTAAAATTTTATTGAATTGGATTCATCTAAAAGATTCAGAGAGTTGTTGATTGATTCTTTTCTAAAATATTACCAACTCTCTGAAGAAATTGTTCATTTGAAATTATTTTTAAACGAATTATTTTCTTCTTCATGGAATGGATTTTTTTTCATAAAAAAAATTCTAGCATGGATTTCTGGAAAAGAATCCAACTCATGGAAAGAATTTTTTCGTAAAAATATTATGGCATGGATTTTCTTAAATGATTTTATTATTTTGAATCGGATTCTTTTAAAGAATACACATTAAATAAGCAATTTGTTGACAAAAGAAATGTTTTAATGAAAATATTCGACGCAGCAAAAATTAGGTTCCCCCCATACAAGTATTATTTAACGTAAATGGCTTATGTTGGAAGTAAATGGTACAGTGAAACAGGAAACATTAGAATGCGTTAATAGTTTTGATGGTAGAAATGTACCAATTGATTCTTAAGGGTTGAATTTCTTCATCATCTTTTGTTCTATTTATCCCATGGCATACGAAAATTGCATACAGAGCAATTTGTTGTTAAATTTCTTTTTTCATTCCATTTTGGAACGAAAAGGGTACATTGAGGACATGACATCCCAATTTTCTGTTTCTCACTTTCAGGCATCTTTTCAACTGTTGGACTTGGACCAACCTCTTCGATTCCACTATCATTAATACGCTTGATTTCTTCATCTTTAGTGGATTGTTTATCAATTTCGGACGTAAGTGCAGAGGAAACCGGTTCAGTAGTTTCATTCACAACTTCTCTCTCAGGAAGCTTTTCAATTGCAGGACTAGGACCAACTTCTTCGATTCCACTGTCATCATTAATACGTTTGATTTCTTCATCTTTTGTGGGTGGTGGTTTATCAATTTCGGACGTAGTAGGTGCAGAGGATACCGGCTCAGTAGTTTTATTTACGTTCTCTTTTTCAGGCAGCTCAGTTTCATTTTCAAATTTATCTTTTTCAGGTTTATCTTTCATCATTATCATATATTTTACATCGTCGTCAGAATCATTTTGTAGTTTTGTAATTGCATCGGCCAAAATTGAATTGTAGGGATCAGTGGGATTAGCGTAATATTCTAAACAAATACAATATTATTAGTTCAAATAATTTCAAGCGTTTAGCTTTAAAAAATACCACGGTTTCGACAAAAGGACAAGGCTTGAGCAACACGAATCCTAACGTTTGGAACCTTGTCCGTACACAAACTGACGAGATGGGATAAAAAATATTGAGCAAATGTATTTGGTCCCAACGACTCAGAGTTAATGATGTAACCAGAAAGAATTGCGAAGCTCTGCCTTTGAACCCACTTCTGACCGTAACATAGAATATCAATCAGTCTTTTACTGAATGGCTCAAAAAGATATTCTTCTTCAGCCCAAGCTTCGATTGTATTTAGACACATCAATTGTCGATTAATCTAATTTAGGATAAATTAAACTTTAATTATAAGCATTAAGTACAAACGCAAATAATTTTGAGCTTACAAGGTGCAATGCAGCTTCCCGAACATCTGCGACCGGATCAACTACAAGTTGAAGGGCTATTGGACACAAGTAGTGATAAATATCAAGTGGACCAATCTGCCAAAAAATTCTTTCATTAATTTATTATTATTTAAAATATAAATAATCATAATAATTATACATTCTCAACAAGAGCTTCGAGGGCAGATGCAAATCCTGTTTTGATTCGGAAATTTTTTAAGTCCATCAAATTGCCGATATCAAAGAAGGTGTTCATGCAGTTGCATAAATCAACGACATTAGAGGTTGGAAAATATTTGCTCTCTGCTTCAGGTGAATTGAGCTTTGGGATTTTAGCAGCGTCGGCTTCAACTTGTTCATCTGTTTCAACTTTCCTTTTATTGGTCGCCATTTTTATTTATCTGATAAAAGAAAAGCTGGCAGCTAATAATGCTGACACTTGTAGAAGCTAGACTAAGACAAGAAATAGGAAAATATAAGAATTGTTTATCTGGCCAATCAAATGGACAAGATAACCAGTCCAAACAGTTAGAATTAAAAAGTTATTCTAACAATAATAGCGGCTTTGGTAACAGCTGCCACAGCAACGTCTGAATAAGTTTTTTAAAAAAAAATCCATGGCTTATAATGTTAAATAAAGAATACACATTAAAAAAACAATTTGTTGACAAAAGAAATGTTTTAATGAAAATATTCGACGCAGCAAAAAATTAGGTTCTCATACAAGTATTATTTAATGTAAATGGCTTTTGTTGGAAGTAAATGGTACAGTGAAACAGGACACGTAAAATGCGTTAATAGTTTTGATGGTAGAAACGGACCGAAGAGTAAATCATAGATGACAAAGTGAGAAATGATTGGAGTAATTTCCTTGGTGTGTCATTCCTTCGAACAAGAACAACTGGAGAACTTGAGTTTAAACCACGGAGTCGTGGCAATTTTGATGGATTAGATTCCACCTGAAATATACCAATATTAATTAATTAAAATACTTTTGATAAATAATAGTCATTAAAATGTAGTAAATATACTTGGTATTTGCAACACGGATCACCTGAAAATAAAAAAAAACGTGAAAATATTATTTTCGTTAATTTTATTTAGTCAGCTTTCTCTGGAATTTATTTACTTACCCTGCCAGCTAATAATGTAGACACTTGTAGAAGCCAGACTAAGACAAGAAATAGGAAAATATAAGAATGGTTTATCTGGCCAAGCAAATGCACAAATAATTCCTGTTAGTCCACTTAATACAGAAGTTTTGTGTAAACAGTTTCCAACACCTTAAAAACAGGATTAAAAAGTTATCTTTACACAATGTAAGATTTGTTTTACTTGCTTACTTATCCAACGTGAAGTCTCATCTCCCAACCGGACAGGTTCTATAACAATCGTAGCAGCTCTATAATGATAATATCATTATCGCAACAGTTTATTTCAATAAAACGCTTAAACTTTTACCTGCTAACTAAAGCTGATTCTAGATCACTCTCAAACTTCTCTTGAGGGTTTTCACAATCGTATACTTCACGAATAATTATAAGTTCAGGTGGAGCAGTCATTCCATCTCCACCACCGATTTCTTCAGATTCTTCTCTGCCAGTGGGCACCATGATAATCCCTTTTGTTTAATTTCTACAGACGGAAGGTTTGTCTGAAATAAATTATCAAATTATCACAAGAAAGTTTTAAAGTAAATGTAATGACAATGAGCGCACTGGTATTAATTTATTCTTAAATATTACCACTGGATGCTGTCAATGTAATGTAACTTACAAACTGTTTGTGAATTGATTGATGATTGAACTTATAGCTTCTCTTCTTCATTCATGAAAACAAAAATTGTAACTAAAAATGAATTCAGCTTTCGCTACTTTTTTAATGAACTTTGAAATAATTTTTCCGCCTTGATGTTTCAAAGTGAGAGGTTAAAGTGGCAGACAAGCGACAAGCAATTTCTAGGAGCATGTGGAAGCTGGCAGACTAGACAAACTTCTTCACATCTCATGAGAAAGTTTTTTCAGCGGCAGAGAAAATTTTAAAAGACTTGTTAGTGGATTGATAAAGTTGATTGATTAAAATTCAGCTAAACTAAACTAAAGCAAATAAATCATGGCCCTTCGTGTTGCTCAAAAGTTGATTCTTTCGCGATACAATTCACTACGTCAGGTAATTTGTTTGTAGTAGGGATAGGGAAGGGAGGATCCTCCTACTTTATGGGTCCCTCGAGTTCAATTCAATTGATTCTGAATCAGCTGTTTCGTCAAACTTTCACTTCAGTCACAGTCAGGGTCAAAATCAATCACTAATCTGCTAATCTGAGCGGTAATTGTATAAGAATAAAAAAGCTCAATTATGCCATCATAAAGATACTAAAGTTTTTGACTCAAAAACTGCACACAAACTGTATAAAAACTAAACTCGAGGGGCCCCTAAGCTCGGATTGTTAATAATTTAAACTATGCTTGGATAAAGTGTTTATGTATGCTTAATGTTCTAGTTTTCTACAGTCCAAAATCGTTTAGCATCAACTCAACTTTCATTTCAAAAAGCTCTTGTTAACGTCCCTCCAACACGTGTGACTACACTCGATAATGGTATTCGAGTAGCAACTGAAGACACCGGTGCACCTACTGCTACAGTTGGGATTTGGATTGATACAGGTTCACGATATGAAACGGATGCAAACAATGGTGTAGCGCATTTCTTGGAACACATGGCATTCAAGGTAAATTCTTTAGTTTCTTAACCTTATAAAAAATGTAAGCTAAGCAAAAAAAAGCTAATAAAAAGTAAACTTGAATTATTTGAATTCAAATATCATTGTAGGGTACTAAGAAGAGGTCCCAGACAGACTTAGAATTGGAAATCGAAAATATGGGAGCTCATTTGAACGCTTACACCTCCAGAGAGCAAACTGTATTTTATGCAAAATGTCTTTCTAAAGATGTTGGGCATGCACTTGAAATTCTTTCAGATATTCTAACCAATTCAACGTAAATAGTTTTACAACATCTTATCCTAACATTGTTTTGCCATAAAGTTTTAACTGATTTTTGAAGGTTCGAGGAGCAACAAATTGAGCGTGAACGAGGTGTAATATTGAGAGAAATGCAAGAAATAGAAACAAATTTACAAGAAGTAGTTTTTGATCATCTCCACTCAACTGCTTACCAAGTAAGATTAAGATTATATAAACCATTACTTCGGTTTATTGTTCTTTAAATGACATACTAATCAAATTATTTTTTTTTACAGGGAACCCCATTAGGTCGAACAATCCTTGGACCAACTGAAAACATTCGTAAAATTGGTCGAGCTGATTTGGTTGAATATATTGAAACTCATTACAAGGGTCCTCGGATGGTAGTTGCTGGAGCTGGTGGAGTTCCTCATGAAGAATTGATTAAGCTAGCCAAGACACACTTTGGAAAAGTAGGAATAAAATACCCAGCAGAGATTCCCTCACTTCCTGAGCCTTGTCGCTTCACTGGATCCGATATTCGCGTTCGTGACGATTCACTTCCGTTGGCTCATATTGCTATGGCTGTGGAAGGTTGTGGGTGGAAAGACGCGGACAATATTCCCTTAATGGTTGCAAATACACTAATTGGGTCATGGGATAGATCACAAGTATGTAATTTATTAGAACAATACATTGAGATAGCATACTTTATAACTCTATTAATACTGAAAAGAATGTTGTACGACTAACAGTACTTTATTTTATTTTCAGGTTGGTGGTGGTTCTAGTGGATCAAATCTTGCCGAAGTTTGCAGTAAATACGGACTTGCCCACACATTTCAAGCATTTAACACATGCTACAAAGATACTGGACTTTGGGGATGTTACTTTGTTTGCGACCCACTTACAATTGATGACTTTACCATTAATTTGCAGAATGAATGGATGCGTCTTTGCAACAACGTTACTGATTCTGAGGTAGAAAGAGCAAAGAACCTTTTGAAAACAAATATGCTTCTCCAACTCGATGGAACGACACCAATTTGTGAGGATATCGGTCGTCAAATGTTATGCTACGAACGCCGAATTCCTATTCATGAACTTGAAGCTAGAATTGAGGTAGGATTTATGACCATACTAATAAAATTCAAAATTTAATCTTCCACTCTTGAATCCAGGCTGTTGATGCTGCGACTCTAAGAGAAGTTTGTACGCACTATGTGTACAACCGTTGTCCAGCTGTAGCGGCCGTAGGTCCAATTGAACAACTACCTGATTACGCACGCATCCGATCATCCATGTACTGGCTTCGAGTCTAGTAGTATTTAAATTAAAGTAGAGACTCTTAGTGAAAAATCAACCTCTAATAATAACTGTAAAATAAATCTTATAAAAACCTTAAGATGTTTACTAGCAAATAAACGATAATAAAGTGAGCAAAATCACCCTTACTAAGTCAAAGAGCGTACGTGTTTGTATGTTTGTGTGTCTGTTTGTTACTTTATAACTCAAGAACGCTTTAAGCGATTGTCATAAAATCTTCACCAAAGTGTAGCTAATGACAAGACGGAGGATTTAGGCTATGTCACTTTTTTGACATGGTCATTGGTGACCTCATAAATATGACCCACTCATGTCACTTATTTTTACGCGGGAATTTCTGCGTGAAAAAATGAACTTAAAATGAAAAAGTGAACTTAACATAGGAAATAGTAATGTTAAGTTAACTTAACATGGGTAGTAGTAATGTTAAGTTAACTTAACATAGAAAATTGTAATGTTAAGTTAATTTAACATAGGAAATTGTAATGTTAAGTTAACTTAACATAGGAAATTGTAATGTTAAGTTAACTTAACATAGGAAATAGTAATGTTAAGTTAACTTAACATAGGAAATACTAATGTTAAGTGAACTTAACAAAGGAAATAGTAATGTTAAGTGAACTTAACATAGGAAATAGTAATGTCAAGTTAACTTAACAAAGGAAATTATAACGTTAAGTGAACTTAACATAGGAATTGAAAAGAAACTAGCAAATTGAGAAGGAAAGTAACGGGTTATCCAGTCAACGGGTTGAGAGGGGGAAATAACGAGCTGTCAAGTCAGCGGGTTGAAAACGAAAGTAGCAAATTGAGAAGAAAAGTAACGGGTTGTCAATTTAGCGGGCTGAAAGGAATGCCACGGGTAGTCAAGTCACCGGGTTGAAAGAAAACTAACGGGTTGTCAAGTCAGCGGGTTGGGAAAGAAAGTAGCTTGTTGAAAAGAGAAGCGGAGTGTCAACTCAGTGGGTTGAAAAGGAAAGTAACGGGTTGTCAAGTTAGAGGGTTGAAAAGGAAAGTACCGGGTTGTCAAGTTGATGTTATCGTAACGATGTTGCTATGGCAACAATATTATCACTTCGAAAATTTTACGATGTTGCTATAGCAACAATATTCTCACTTCGTAAATTTTACGATGTTGCTATAGCAACAATATTCTCACTTCGTAAATTTTACGATGTTGCTATGGCAACAATATTATCACTTCGTAAATTTTACGATGTTGCTATGGCAACAATATTATCACTTCGTAAATTTTACGATGTTGCTATGGCAAC
>JAQGCN010000705.1:0-15954 GCA_034699725.1 Friesea truncata | reverse complement strand
AAAATCTACTCCCGAGAATTTTAAGAAAACTTAAATTCTTAAAAAATTTAAGAACTTTCGGATCTCGGGAAAAGGCTGAATATACATACAATATATATAATAAAACACATCGCGACGTTTGTGTCTAAGCTTAACGGAGTAACACACATATCATTTATCTGATTAGGTTTATTTCGAAAAATTGAAAATAAATGAATGTTCATATCACATTTTGTTTAGCGTAAAGTCTAAAGTGAAACAAGTTTACTTAGAATAATCAGAGTCAATAAATATTGTAAATAAATAAAAATATTGTAAGATGGATTTAGAACAACTGGTAAAGCAGTAAGCTTCTGGAAAATTAATCTTATTGTTGCTCATTCACTGCAGTTACTCTATATCTAACAAACATACATTTAGACAACTTCAACTCAAATATCCTGATAATTATTCCGAAGCAGCAAAAAGTTGTCTGGCTTTATTTCGCATGATTAATTTGAGTTCCAAACTTGTTTTACGCATACTATAGGATTTAGATTTCCCATAATGTTAAAGTTTTTTTATTAATATAAAAATGGTTTAATTAATAATTATAGACAAAGAAGTGCATAATTGAAGAAATGATTATATTAATCGGCATTCTTCACAAGAAATTAATAAGGTCGAAGTAGTTCCACGATGCTGTTATTATCATCCAACACAACACTAGATATTAGTGAACATCTCATTAACATGAATTAGAAGAAGTTTATTCTAAAACTACGCTAAATATTAAATGCCTCCGTTATCTTAATATTGTATCCTTATCAGCTATAAGTAATAGTTATGTAATAATTAAATTTTCTATTTATAGTTTATTAGTTAAATAAATATTTCTTTCAATTTCGTGTTAAACCAAACTTAAGAAATGTTGTTCGTTTTATTATACTTCTTAACAATTTCACTCTTTAATTTTTATTCTCTAAATTCTAACCTAAAATTAAAAACAAATTCAAAGTCAAAAGTGACGCACGCTTTAATTTTAGCTCTCGAGAATTTCTTTTTTTACAGTGTCAATTGTCATTATCTACTGGCCGTTTTATTTACAACAGTGTCGCTTGGGGTTGTTTCATCAGTATTCGATCGAAAATTGCGTGGTACCTGGGTTGACGTCCACCTGTCACAGATTTGAAGTCCGGTCCCGAGGCCATCTTTTCCAACTTTAATTCTTCTTATTGATTTTAAGAAAACTTTGAAACTAAGGAACGTATCCACTTGGGAACAAGTTATTAATTCAACTGCTTTGCCACTTTGTGGACCCCATCTCGAGTATTCGAGAGTTTTTAAGGTGATATCGTTCCGAAATATCACTAAATTTTTGTTTTAAATGATGGATATTCTAACAGATGCATCTTTGAAATCCTGGATAATCGAAAATTTACAAGCTTCTTCAAACGGACATGTTATCAAGTCAAGAATACTCGAATTATTAAAGAAGGATTTCCAGAATTTAAAAACACCTTCAATGCAAAAAATTGGGAAAATCCTGAAAGAATGCTTTCCCGAAGCCGAAACCAAAAGAATTAATGGAGCACAATCCTTCTCTCATGTACAATGGCTCCGATCGTCAAATTTTGATCTAGGAACTATGTTATCATTACTGCATTCTCGCGTACCTGTGTTGAAAAGATGTCCTAAAGGAGCTCGAATTCCATTATGCAAGCTCCTCAAGAAATACATAGACGAAGTTTATGAACATAACAATCCCGAAGTATGGTCAAACCTACTACTTCTTCCTTACAATGTATTGAGGGTCCCATCAAAATCTGAGTCTGGAAATAATCTAACATCATTTGTAAAGAATCAAATATCTAAAAACCCAACTTCTGAAGACATAGAGATTCTTTTTAATACCATTGAGAAGAAAGTTTTCAAGAGTTCATCAGTGGAATCAAAAATTGAATCAAAACTTTCTATTGGTGATATCTCTGGAGCAGTTAGATTATTAAACAGTACAGATAGCATTGCAGAAAATAATAATCAAACCCTAGAATTTTTACGATCAAAACATCCAAATCCATCGGTTTCAACAAGTCTCATTAAAAATCCTTCATCAATCGACAATGTTTTAATAGAAGATAATGAAGAAGTCACGAAATTAATCAATTCCTTTCCCAATGGTTCTGCTGGTGGACTTGATTCGTTAAGACCTCAAATACTAAAAGATATCACTTGTAAATTCACAGGAGTTGCTGGTCAGGATCTCATCGAATCAATCAAAAATTTACTTAATTTAATTCTAAGTGGTAAAACATGTGAATTTATTCGTCCATTACTTTTTGAAGCTTCTTTGTTGGCTTTAAGAAAAAAAGACGGCGGAATCCGACCAATCGCAATTGGGTGTACTTGGAGAAGACTAGCATCAAAATACTTTGCAAGAAAAATCCCTAATGAAGTCCTCCCATCTCTTCTTCCATTCCAGATGGGTGTTGGTGTAAAAAATGGTGCAGAATTAATTTGTCACGCATCAAGACTTTACTTCAATTCACCACACAAGAAAGATCAAGTATTAGTAACCTTAGACTTCAAAAATGCCTTCAATGAGATTTCTAGAAATGCTATCCTTAAGATAATTAATGAAGAATTCCCTCAATATAGTCAATATATTAACCATTCGTATGAACACCCCTCCGATTTGTACTACTTTAAGGAAGTAATCCAGTCCTCTTCTGGTATCCAACAGGGGGATCCTTTAGGTCCGGTACTCTTCTGCCTTGGGATCAACAATATTGTTCATCAGTTGAAATCTTCCTTCAACGTATGGTATCTCGACGATGGAATCATTTGTGGAACTTTGGAAGAAGTGATGTCGGATTTGGAATTAATTATCTCTAAAGGTCAAGATATTGGATTAACACTTAATCCAACTAAGTGTGAGATGAAAATATTCAATGAAGACCCGTTCTACGCAAATCAAATACAATCCATCCTTCCAGGTGTGAAAGAAATCGATGAAGCGAATTTCTTTACTCTTGGATGCGGAATGACGCATGAATCTATTATTGAATGCTTGGAAGTGAAAACTAAAGCTCTTGTTGACACTGGTGATAGATTGAAGAAGCTTTCTACACATAGTGCAATTTTTCTTCTTCAGAAATGTGTGTCCATGCCGAAATTAACATATTTTCTACGTTGTTCTCCTTCCTGGCGATGTGAAGAAGCATTACTGAAATATGACCTAACCTTGAAATCATTAATGGAAGATATTCTTAACATTAAATTGGATTCTGAAAGTTGGATTCAATCTTCACTTCCTGTATCTCAAGGAGGACTTGGTATTTCTCATTCGTTGGATTCGTCACTTCCTATGTTTTTAGCGTCGAAGAATTCCTGCTCTGACAAATTAGAACAATTAGTTCCAGATATCGTTGATGTAGATTACAATGAAGGACTTCGAATTTGGGAAGATAAATTTAATTTACCAATAACTCCCGCTATTCAAAAATCATGGACGCATGAACTAAACACAACCAAGTTGAATTCACTTAAATCTAATGCGAAGGATAACATTACTCAAGCAAGATTGCACGCATATACTCAACCTCATACTGGAGATTGGCTAAATGCAATTCCTTCATCAACAATTGGAACTCATTTGGAAAACACGGTATTCTCAGTTTGCTGTGCTCTTCGTCTCGGTGCAAATATTTGCGAAGAACACGTCTGCAGCTGTGGATCAAAAGTTTCCAAAAATGGTATCCATGGTTTATCTTGCAAATTCAGTAAAGGAAGGAGACCAAGACATGATGAAATGAACGATCTCATATTCAGATCCTTAAGATCAGCGAATGTTCCATGCATTAGGGAACCAAATGGATGTTCTACCAAAGATGGATCGCGACCGGATGGTTTGACCCTCGTTCCATGGAAGAAAGGAATGCCTATGATTTGGGATTACACTTGCACTGATACTTTTGCGCCTTCATATGTCGAGCATAGCGCCTTAAAACCTGGCTATGCAGTCAAAAATGCTGAAGAAAATAAAATTAAGAAATACTCGGACCTAAAAGCATATCACTTCATACCGTTTGCATCCGAAACCTCTGGAATAATTGACAGATGGTAATCGTTTTATCAAACAAATTGGAGATCGCCTACAAATCATTTCAGGAGAAGAAATGGCTTCCACCTACCTGTTCCAAAGGATAAGTCTTATAATTCAAAAAGGAAATGCGATATCTATTCTGGGAACTCTTCCGGATGGAAGAAAACTAGAAGAAATACTATTCATATAAGTTAAACTAACATATTATTACGTCACATTTATCTAAACATTACGTATATTTGAATAAAAACATTTATTTCACTCTTGATTAAATTATATTTAATTAATTTTACTTTTTATATTTTTAAGGTAAGCATTTCTAAAATAGTCACCAAATAAAATAAAATATGAAATGTACATGATAAGACCATAGTAGGTTTGAGTCGTTTGAGTATCACAAGGTAGCCCATTTTGTTTAGCGTAGAGAACATTCAAGCTAAGATACATACCCATAATCATCTGTGTCAATTGCAAACTTGTAATAATAATAGACACGACTCTTGGGATTTTAACTCCTAAGCTCTACAAACATATAAAATACAAAATCATATTTTGTATGATTAGTACAGGGGTTATGAATTATGTTTACCTGAAGCGCAAAGTAGGAGTACATAATGGAATGTACACTATAATTCATAACTCCCATCCATAAGCCGATAGAATTAGATGTATTAGTGTACCATACGTAAAGTAGGACAGTTACATGATGGTAGTAGTGTAGAAATATTAAAGGTTTTTTTCGTAGAACAATGAAAATGGTATCACCTAATTCAACAATTTTACTTAGTATAAACATAAAACTCCAAAATATAGTAGCACTGTTGCGAAAATCCCTGATATAAAACCAATATCGTATTAAGTATGTTCGATAATTGATTATTAGTATTTTAATATTACCTATTGCAAATTGATGTAAACATTCCATTATCCTTCTCTTTAAAAATCCAAATAATTTCAGGTGCTCCTCTTGTAAATCCTATTATACTGAATAGAGCTAACGACGAATTCCATAGAAATAATACCCATTTTAAATTAAATCTATTCCTATGCTTCATCAATGATTGTATCCCAAATATTGTAATGACATACAATATACTTATTATTATTGGTATGTTGTTATTATTTTCAAGCCAATGTACCCAACCATCTTCATTTACGCTTTTCTCAAATTCAAATAATTCTAAGTAAGATGGATTTTGAACTAATTTACTAGTAAAACAGTAACTTTCGAGACAAATACTCTTATTCTTACTCATATTGAAGTTAAAATTGATCTGCCAGATAAATAATTTGAACAACTTTCTCCTTCACCTTTTATTAATACCATTATAATTATTCTGGAGCAGCAAAAAGTTGTGGAATTTTCTTTGGGTAATTTGGATTTTCCGTTCACATGACGAAGTTACGTTTACAACAGCTTCATCTCGTAACATTTTCATGCATATTTTGTTAACTTATATATTTTATGTAACATGTTCCAATTATGTTAATCTGATTCGAACAAAAAAAATCCAAATTAACCAGTGTTTAGTGTTTTGCTTTAACCTTGTAATGAAGTTTAACATGGATACTGAATCCGAGCTCTATATATTCTTTATTCAGCTAACTTATTCCCACATTATAACTTTATTTTTATGTATTTAATGTTTTAGGATTTTTAGAAGCAGCGGAGATGATTAGTATGTGGCAAGTTAATCTTTTAAAACAGAACTGACGTCCTTACTTTTTGGAGTGGAATTTTTAAAATCCGTCTTAATTTTTGGAATGGATTTTTTTAGAAAAAGAATCCATCTAATAATTTTCATGGATTCTTCAATTTTTGGAATGAAAAGCAAAATCCAGGCATAATTTTTGGAATGGATTTTTTAATCCATCTTATAATTCTTGAAATTCAGAGTTGATTCTTAAATAAAAATCCCCAGGAACTTTAGAATGGATTTTTCTAAAGTTTTAACTTGGATTTTGTGTCTGAGCTCGAAGTCGGGCTACTTGGGTTGTTCAATAAGCTTTCAACCAATTTCCTTCTAATTCAATAAAAATCGTTCCTAGAAACATTGAAAAACTATTTACCAGTTTTATTTCAATTAAAAAAAAGTCGAGATACCTTGATATTCCAGAATGAATCAACTGTCAATTTACAACAGAAGGAAAGCTTCGTATTTACACATCACAAGCGACTACAAAAACAGTATCAAGAAACTATGGTGTAATTCAAAAAAGTATGCGAAAGGACCACAAAACTAACTAAAAGTCACCTCTGTTTTACTTCGGAAACCACAGTGGCTGCCAGCCACTGGCTTCCTGATATTGGAGGTAAATTGCAATTCCTGAGCCAGTTTTTTTATAAGTAATTGTTGTAAATATTAAACAGAGGAAGGTAGATGCAGCTTGGATAAAAAGAAAATAAGATTGAAATAACAATTGTAAATGCCTGGAAAACTGTTACTGGGAAACAACAATTGAGAGATGAACTTAATTTTCAAACACGACAGTTTACTAAAAAAATTTACATTTACACAAATTTACAACGGTACATAATCAATTAAATGTATTCTCCAAACAAGTTGAACTCTGGTTATATTTGCTGAGAAATAAATTGTATTTAAGTCATATGTTAATCATTTATCATTTATTGATGAGATTAATGGAATATCTACTAACTTTCACTATTTCTCTACTCGTTTCATTAGTAAAAGTGGTAGAGACTATTTTTACTAGTGAAAGTAGTACAGGCAATTAAGTATTACACTTCGTCGGTTTGCATAATACTGTTGTACGGTTTATTCAAAATATGGAATTAGAAACAATTTTTTGAAAGTATTAAAATGCTGCCGGAATAGATTGATGATTATTGAAATAGTTGGTAGTATAATTTTTTCCTGATTTTAACCAATCTTTGGATATTAGAATTAGATCCGCAGTACTGTTCAACAAATTATATTCAATATCACATAGACGCCTCATCCATTTTTGTTATTTTTATTAGCAAGGACAGTATTTTTTATTCATAATATATACTTACAAATAATCCAATTTATATTAAAGTGAATTAGTAAGACCTGGATAGATCTTAATTCCCTTTAACTAATTCCAACGAATCATGCACGTTGATACGTCCATATCCAAAGAAGTAGTTTGGGACGGTGGTGGCACAATTTTCCCCATAAGGGAATTTTGCAGGAATGTGATGGTCATCACATCGCTGCGCTGTCCTACATTCCCACGAAGACTATAATTGAGCTTATTTAAATTATTTGGAATAAAATTTTCCAGCTTATATTTTCTTACATTTTGTAAATTCTTCAATAGTTATGCAATTTCGATCCCTTTTTTGATAGGTGTAAGGGATGAGTCTGTTATCCCAAGGTCCTCCAATGACTCCAAGATCTCTTGAATCCACACCAGCTGGATGTTTCACTTGATCTAGAAATAAGTATAAATTTATACAAAAGTTGCGTTTTATATTTAAATTAACCAGAAATTAAGTTAAGATTTACTAATTTTTTATCTAAGGAATTTGTATTATTTCTAAGGAATTTAGGAATTTGTATTATTATAGCTAACTTAGAAAACTATCTTAAAAATGAATATGGTTAAAAAATAATTTAATTTAAAAATATTGAGATTAAATGTTATAGATTAACCATTTGCTGCTTCAACATGGATATCCAGGTATCCGATTGCTATTAATATAATATATATTAATTTGAGTAAATAGTGAAATATTTTTCTAAAAGTTCTTATTTGAAATAAACACTCTATAAAGAGCAAAGTTTATATATTTCCAGGAGTAAGTTATATAAGAATGTGAACTTGAATTAGACTGAATTTTTATTAGCTTCAAAACTTATTTTAAAAATTAGAAAGTTTCTTTTCGTTGAAACAATTAAAATTCTTTTTGCACAAAATGTTTGTTATGATTATGAATTAAGTGAAATTTCTTAAGAAGAGAAATGAAGTAACCTAATTATTTTGTTTAAATTCCTTTATTCAAAATATGGAATAAGTCACAATTATTTGAAATATTATAATGTTGTCGGAATAGATTGAGGATTATTGAAATAATTTGTAGGGTCGAACTTTTTCTTGATTTCAACCAATCTTTGGATATTAGATCCATAGTATCTATGGAGGTGATCCGTAAGTTCCATATCAACGTAATTCTGATAAGTCTCAGTACTATTCAGCAAATTATATCCAATATCACATAAACGCCTCATCCATTCGTTTCCAGGTATCCACGATCCATTTTCAGGTTTATATATTATGTTTGATATCAAAATGTTGTAGAGAGAATCTCTATGTACAAACGCTGTTTCATTTTTCCCTACTGTGCTAACCAAACCGCCATCTGCATCAAGTTCCAGTTTAACTGTGGACGGTTTATTTCGCAATAATGAGTATATTTCGTCTATTGTATCCATGGTTGCCAAGGATTTGACATAGAATGACTTTCGTTTCATGTAGACTTGAGCTTGTGATTCTCGTTCTAAATTGTTCAAGTCAGAAGGTACAGTTACCTTCACATTTTCGTTCAATAGTTCTTCTCCTTTCCCAGATGTTAGTACAAGGAATTCTGGATAGGTGTAAGTGTTGGTAGAGATTGTTTCATGGTTTGGTAATTGATGCAATGCTTCTTCGAAATTGGTTGATTTTCCTGTTCCATCTATGAAACGAATTCCTAAGGTGTTATCTAAACTATAAATTAACCCACTCATGACAGAAAATGGAGGGCTTGATGCCAAGTAATGCTGCCACGCATTGAATACATTTGGGAATTGTGATAATTTGAAAGTCAAAGTTGCGTCAAATACAAGCTCTGGAGCAGGAACCACTTCAAATACAAACTTAGTGATTATTCCATACGAAGCAAGAGCGTCACCACGAAGTGCAAAATTTAAATCAACGTTTGTTTCGTTGTTCACTTTTAAAAGCGTTCCATTTGCTACTACAAGATTCATTTCTAGAACATGATCGCTCATTATCCCGTCTTGTCTTCTGAATATACCGTAACCTCCACCCATTGTTGCACCTGATACTCCAACTGTTGGACATGTTGAATGTCCAGGAATAATAACTCCGTCCATTTCCAAGAGTTTATGCATTGTTGGTACTACTAAAACCCCTGGACCCAAAGTTACTTTCATTTCTGATTTGGAGTAAACGATAGAATCCATGTCCCTGAGATCAATTATTACAGTATTCTCATCACCAAAACTAAATTTTTCATATGAATGTCCACCACTCTTTGCAACTAGTCGAATTGAATGCTGGTAGCCACATTTTACTGAAGATACTACTTCTTCCTCATTCTGTAGTAGTAAGTAAGCAAGTGGATAAATTGGATTCTCTCTGATTAACCATTGGTAGTTTAAATGTTCGTATTTCTCATTGGAATGATTCCTTATAACAACATTTTCAGAGATAATTCCTGAATTTATCAAGCAGGAACAAAATTTTTCGAAACTGTTATTTGTATCCCCGTTACAAGTCGAAAAAATCCCAAACGCTAAAACGAGAAATAAACCCCACCTTAAGAATTTACAAGCTTCCATTTCTTAAAACTGCTAAAGACTTATATTTATTGAGGTTATTTAATTGAAAGAGAGATTTCAGGAAACTTTTCGGAACGACTTTGGTGCTTACTGCGGTGACGATATAAAATTGAATAACTATTGAGATAAATTACTGATTAAACAAAATTAATCAGCATCGTATTGTTAAAACTTGAAAGACACTTTATCTCTGATCTTGAATTTGAATTATTGTTCTAGTGTTAAAATTCACCAACTTCAGAATTTTGTGCTGAAGAGTGTGCTAAATTAATAAAGTTTGTCTTTGTCACTTGACTTGGCATACTGAAAATAAGTTGTATATGAACTAACTGTTCTCCAACCAATTAACTATTAGTATACACAAGTATACTTATGTATTTTTTTTTAAAAAGTTTCTCCAACAGACTTTTTTCTTAAATATTTTTGGATAATGTTGCTCGAATGCATCTTACAATTTCTCAACCATTCCGTTATCATTTAACAGCAGGATAGCAGCTTTGAAAATGTTGTTTGGATCTTTTTTGGCGTCGTGGGCAAATTTCAAAATGCCAAATATTGCTTGAAGATACTGTCCATTTCCCCACTTTTTCTTCCAATTATCCCAAGTAATATTTTTCAAATTCGTTCCAAGACGTTCCAACCTTATCCCCCACCCTTCGTAAAATGGCCGATCGTATATTTTAATTTATGCATCAGAAGGAAGACTCAATCCTTCGAATCGAAAATGGCCATCAATGTGAAATTGGGTACATGTTTGAGACTCACAATTCTTTGCTCTGGCTGTAAGAATAGTAGCGTCGGGAGAATGCGATTTATGAATAAGCTTACAACATTCCATTTTCATCTGACGGTTGCTATACTCTGTGAAAGATTATCTTGAAAATTGACCCACTTACAATAAAATTTGGACAGAATTACCAGCAGAATCCTTACATTCCTTACGAACCCTGATAAAAGTACAGCAGCCTGAAAAAATTAAATTGAAATTGTACTTTATGTAATTACAATATAATATAAAATACCTTTAGGGATGAATGGTGGAAATTTTTTGACGTAATTAAGAGTACAACAGTTACAATTTCTACCGTCATTTCCACATTCAATTTGCGAGTATTTAGCACTAACAATCTAAATCAATATTTTCCTTATATTTTTTTTTTCAATTATTCAATATTTTTAAATTAGCTAAATTTTCAATGATCAATCTTTTTCGGATTGTAGTAAGTTGAAATAACTTGTAGGGTCAAACATGTTTGAATCAAGTTTTGGATATTAGATTCATAAAGTAATTGCAGCTTCGCTAGAGAATTTTTATCAGGAGGTGGTGTGTATCTTGCTTGAAAACATGATGCAGCTACAGCTTTTTCAACCACAACAGCCTCACTTTTAGCAACAAGTATGAGCCAATCATCTCCTATACAACTTTACACTCGTTGGTATAGTTTTTCAAACTTATTAGTGGACTTCGCGTCTTTTCCGAGTTTTTCTCTGTAGACAGCTTCCATTGCTGGAACAAATTTATATTCTACCATATAATTTACTAATATTTCCATTACAAAATTTTGCATCCTTTCTAGTAAATTCATTTCTGTTCCTAACGGTAAAAATGGAGTTGGAACTGTTGAAGGTGGATAGTGACCACCTAATGGAGACACAAGATTGCTGAAAGCACTACACGGTGAAAATAAAATAAATTGGCACTTATTCTTCTCAATAATTTTATGTATTAGTCCTAAAGCACAATCGATGAAAATCGGTTGAAATATCACGAGATCCCATTCATCAGTCATGAGAGCCTGAATATCGGGACGATATAGTTTAGCACATTCTTTTGGAAATAACTTTGCCATAGCGTCAAATGGGTGAAAATCAACATTCTTTTCTTTTAATCCATCCAATTATTTCCTTCGTTTAGAATTACAGCAGTATCCACTGTAAATATTTCCTTAATGCCGGCTTTTGCTAATCCAGTTGCTGGAGCAAACAATGTCACGTTGTGTCCATGGCGTGACAATTCTTCAAGTAATCCCACGTAGGTAAGAATATGGCTCTTTGATCCAAAAAATTCAACAGCTAGAATTTTCTTTCCATGAATTCCTACTTGTAGAAAATTGAATATACAAATTAAAATAAACACAAATGTTGGAACGTTCATAATTACAGTTATATGGCTGAATTATTACTGAGTGTGAAGGGTTAAATTTGAATTTAATATGAAATAAAGTCCTCCAATTGAGGATATCTGAAGGTCGAAAAAATATGTTATTAATACACGCATGCTGTTATGTCTGCATAGCAAAAAATGCTAAAAAACACTTCACATGTATCCCAATTATGGAGTGTCACATCTAAATTACACAATCAGTAAATCATCAGCCTCAGGCCAAGTGATTATTAAAAATTATAGAAAAAAAATTGACTTTAGCAACACGTAATAAGCAAACTACCATAGCCCTTTATAAAACTTTAGCTTGCAGTCTTTATATGTTTATCCCTTTTAATCTCGTTTGTTTTTGTTACGTTTATCTGCTACGTTCCTAACAAATATTAAACCATAAATATATTTGATAATTTTAAAGATTATGAAAATAGCAAACAGGAATACAGCGAGTAAAATCCCAATCACATCCAAAGAGTGATACTGAATAAAGTTGAGCTTTCGAGATGAAGATCTAAGATGTGGAGCACCTACGAATAAAATATAAGTTGGGAATCGATATTAATTTTTTTTAAACTTACCATTATGTCGTAATACGTATTCAGTCCACCAAACAGCACGATCTAACGGATTGTCAATTTGGTCTCTGAAAATTCTTGAGAGTTCTTTCACGGTATTCTGATATCGACGGTTTTGTATGGCTTCCTTAATTCCATTTTCCAAATATTCTTCCGTAATCTTACTCCAATCCAAAAGCACGAGTATACCTTTTTTTTCAGCTTGCAATGCGTTCAATGGTTGATCTCCGATAATTGGAATTCCCAGCATTGGAACTCCATGATATATTGCTTCTTGAATTCCTCCCATTCCACAATGTGTAATAAATAATTTTGCTTTAGGATGACCGAGTAAATCTTGTTGTGGAAGCCATTTACCCAGCTTAACATTGCTCGGAAGTTTTAAAATTTTCTTTCCGTCGTATTTCCAAATAATTCGTTGCTTCAGTTTCGAAAAAACGTTCAGAAAAACTTGTAGCTTAGATTCAGACATCATATCAGGCGGAATTATTGAACCGAAGCTAAAGTAAATAAATCCAGCATCCCCACTCCCTTCCACAAAGTCTGCGAGATCCTAACAAACATTAATAAAAGTTTTAGTCGATATTAGAATAATTTGATTAGCCCATTAAAATGGTTTAGCAAACACATTACATACTTTTGGTAATGGTTTGGCTGGATGCGAATGTATTCCACCGATATCGATGACATCAGGGTAATTTGGTCTTGGGTAATGAATACTGAAATGACCATTTGAAAGCAAAATAGATGCTTTGGATAGAATATCCTTTGCAGCAGGTACATCAGCTCCAAGTTTTTCTTTGTAGACTGCTTCCATTGCTGGAACAAATGTATATTCCACCATATAGCTTACGAATAGTTCCATAACAAAATTTTGCATCCTTTCTATTAAATTCAATTCTGGTCCTAATGGTAAAAATGGATTTGGAACTGTTGAAGGTGGATAGTGGCCACCTAATGGAGATACAACATTGCTGAATGCACTACCTGGTGTAAATAAAATAAGAGGGCACTTATTCTTCTCAATAATTTTATGTATTAGTCCTAAAGCACAATCATTGAAAATTGGTTGAAATATCACGAGATCCCATTCATCAGTCATGAGAGCTTGAATGTCGGGACGATCGTAGAGTTTACCACATTCTTTTGGAAATAATTTTGCCATAGCGTCAAATGGGTGGTACTGGTAATCTGGATTCTTTTCTTTTAACTCCATCCAATTATTTCCTTCGTTTAAAATTGCAGCAGTATCCACTGAAAATATTTCCTTAATGCCTGCTTTTGCAAAACCGGTTGCAGGAGCAAGCAATGTCACGTTGTGTCCATGGCGTGACAATTCTTCTAGTAATCCCACATATGTAAGAATATGGCTCTTTGTTCCAAAAAATTCAACAAACAGGATTTTCTTTCCATGAATTTCTATTTGTAGAAAATTTAATATACCAATTAAAACAAATATAAATGTTGGAACGTTCATAATTACAGTTATATGGCTGAATTAATTACTGAGTGTGAAGGATTAAATTCGAATCTATTAAGAAACAGTGTCCTCCAATTCAGGATATCTGAAGGTCGAAAAAATATGTTATTAATTCACGCACGCTGTTATATCTGCCTGCATAGCAAAAAATGCAAAAAAAAAACACTTCACTTGTAATCCAATTATGGAGTGTCACATCTAAACCACACAATTCGTAAATCATCAGCCTCAGGCAAAGTGATTATTAAAATTTATAGAAGAAAAACTGATTTTTGCAGCAGTTTATCAACAGACTATCATAGCCCTCAATAAAACTTTAGCTGTAGTTTTCATATTCTTATTAGTTTTAATCTTATTTGTTTTTGTTACGTTTATCTACTACAATCCCGACAAATATTAAACCATAAATAAATTTGATAACTTTAAAGATTATGAAAATAGCCAACAGGATAGAAGTGAGTAAAATCCCAATCACATCCAAAGAGTGATACTGAATAAAGTTGAGCTTTCGAGATGAAGATCTAAGATGTGGAGCACCTGCGAATAAAATATAAGTTGGTGATCCACATTCATTTTTTTCTTGAATCTTACCATTATGTCGTAATACGTATTCAGTCCACCAAACAGCACGATCTAACGGATTGTCAATTTGGTCTCTGAAAATTTTGGAGATGTTTTTCACCGTATTTAGATATCGCGGATTCTCTAATACTTCCTGAATTCCATTATCCAAATAATCTTCTGTTATTTCGTTCCATTCCAAGGGAAGTAATATTCCTTGTTTTTCAGCTTGTTTTGCATTCAATCGTTGATCTCCGACAAATGGAATTCCCAACATTGGTACACCATGGAAGATTGCTTCTTCTGTTCCTCCCATTCCACAGTGTGTTATGAATAATTTTGCTTTTGGATGTCCAAGTAAATCTTGTTGTGGAAGCCATTTAGCTAGTTTAATATTAGCAGGAAGATTTGAGATTTTCTTTCCGTCGTATTTCCAAACGATTCGTTGCTTTAATTTTGCAAAGACGTTTAGAAAAATTTGTAGCTTAGATTCAGCGATGGAATCTGGAGAAATTACTGTACCGAAGCTGAAGTAAATAAACCCTGCTTTCCCACTTCCATTAATAAAGTCTTCAAGATCCTATAAAACATCAAATTAACATAATTAAAATTGTATAATTTTTATAATCATTGAATTTTTAAATTTGTTCGAAATTCGTGAATCCATAGCATAAGTTAAGTAAGTTCTTGGCTCTATTCCCAACCAAGATATTGGGAAAAAATAACAAGATTCAAATTTTAAAGGGAATTGAATGTAAATTTTTTAAGTAGCTTAATATATTTTCACATGAGAATTTTATCCAATATTCAATTAAGATATTGAAATTTTTCGGAGACGCGCAATAAACTTGTTCATTTCTTAACAGTTTCAATTTTTCATGCTCTTGCTCTTTTGTATAATTCGGAATATGACTTCTGAATTTGTAAAAGTGTTTAACAACATACCTTTGGTAATGGTTTGCGGGCAGTATATGAATGTATTCCACCGACATCGATTACATCAGGATAATTTGGCCTTAGGGGCTGAATACTAAAATGAGTATTTGAAAACAAAATGGAAGCCATGGATAAAATATCTCTTGCATCAGGTATGTCTGCTCCAAGTTTTTCTCTATAAACAGCTTCCATCGCTGGAATAAACTTATACTGGAGCATGTAATTCATGTACAATTCCACTGCGAAGTTCTCCATTCTTTCTAACAAATTCATTTCTGATGGTAACGATACGAATACGTTTGGAACCGTTGATGGTGGATAATGTCCCCCTATTGGAGATACTAGCATGCTCAAAGCACCACAAGGAGAAAATAAAATAAGAGGACATTTATTTTTCTCCATAATCTTGTACACTAATCCTAAAGCACATTCGTTGAAAAGTGGTTGGAATATAATGAGATCCCATTCTTCAGTCATGAGAGCTTGAATGTCAGGGCGGTCGTAAAGTTCGCGACATAATTTTGGCCATAATTTGGTAAAAAATACAAATGGATTAAAATTGATATTCTCTTCTTTTACTTTTACCCAATTATTATCTTGATTAATAATTGCAGCAGAATCTA
>JAQGCN010000704.1:0-15963 GCA_034699725.1 Friesea truncata | reverse complement strand
AACCGAAACCCCCAAAATCCAGACTCCACCCGGATACAAAATATAAAAAATAACAAAACACCTGTAGACCAAACCAACCAAAATTTTCAAAATGGCCAATCTTTACATTTACTACATCCATTATATTCAACCAATCACAAAACTCCATCATCAACTATAATACATTTTTCCATAAAATTTTTAAAAAATGAGCAGGAATCATATGAATTTTTGTATTCATCTCAACGCCATTTAAAAAATTTAAAGATTTTAAACTATTATCATAACTAAAGAATCCAGTTTAATTTTAAAGTTTCATAGATCAATTCTTGTAATTCTTTGAACGAATATCCCAAACCTTCAACTTTAATCAATGTATTCCACTACAAATCAGAAACAAATGACATTTTTTCTTAAAATTCAAATCATAACTTTTAAAAACCGAGTAGGAATTAAGAGTTTTGGAAATTGTAAAATCTCAACGCCATTTAAATTATTTAAAGATTTGAAACTAGTATCAAAACAAATGAATTCAGATTTATTGATTTTCGACAGTGTTGAGTAATCTTTAATATACTAAAACTTCTTGTAAAAAAAATTATTATTATGTTTTTGTTTTTGTTTGTTGGTAAGTAAAGTACCCGGATGCATAAATAAAATTTTAAAGAGGAAAAGACCTATCTGACTTTTGTTCATAATAATATTCTAGTACCCGTCTTATTCTTCCTGAACTGAAGTATAGAAGTAGTGTGACTGTGACTGTGACTATAAGGGAAGGAAGGGAGGGTTGAATTAATGATGGAGGGGGATAAAGAAGTTAAAGTTAAGTTAAGGGAATGAGAATAGGAATAAGAGGACAGGACAGATTAGACATTAGGATTCGGTTTCTTCTACTCTACAATATTTTAGTGTATGGGAATAGAAATCTGTTGGAAAGTTTTTTTGAGGTGATTATTCCGAGAGTATGGTATGGTACTGGTATTTGGTATGGATGGATGGCACAGATTAGAACAAGAACAGAACAGGTAGGAGGAAGAGAGAGTTTTTCCTTAACAGGTAACAGGTAGCACAACAACCAGAGAAAATATCCACCATTTACAATATTAAAACCCTCAGGGTTTTAACATCCAATCACAGCTCAACGGATAACAATCCTAAGGAATAGGAAATAAAAACAAACTAAACTTTCCATAAGATCCTTAGCTCCCTTTTCTCGGTGTATTCTTCAAACATTCCATTTGAAAAATCCTATGGGAAACCCGGGGTTATTTTATATTTTTAATGTGTCCTTTTTAAGGGTTGTTTTATGACCCTTACCCTTACCCGTAGTACCCTACCTTTTCTTTTTTTCTTTAAAAAGAAAACTTTAAAGTCGAGCAAAGCAACAGGTTGTTCTTGAATTCATTGAAGAGTATTATGTAGTCCACGAGGACTTTGTACGAATCAGGGCATTTAGATTCGGATTGAGGAACCTAGAATATGGCCTCTCTTTCTTACATGGCTATGACTATGACATGGCTCAGTGCCTCATTGTGAAACAAAGAGTAAAAATAATATAATAATCGAGGAGATCTCCTTGTAGGGAAATTGTGCAAAAGGCCTCAACTTCAAGGTAAGATTAAAAAAAAAGAAATCCGATGGTGGTTAAAGAGAAGGGAAATAAATTCTTGAGATCCCGATTTGATCCATCATCCCCACGGGTGGTGGGAAGGACGTAGAGAGTCCCCACCATCTTGTATACTACACAATACAAGGATAAAAAATATATACAAGGATTTCACTCAAGAGACAATATAGAATGAGAATGTGATGATGATAATTTACCGTAGGATGATCATTTTTATATCTAGAATAATATCCTTTACCAAAAAATCAAAACAGGATCCCGTAACCTTCTTACACAGAAAAATTCTCAGGAAAAACCCGTTTCCAAAAAACAGAACAAAACCAATCCAATCCGAATCATCAACTTTCAACTAATTTCAAAAATATGAGATTTTAACATTTATTTTTTTTAAAAATAATTTAAAACTTCTCATCATCGGGTATTTTAGATATATATGAGATCGGGGATATATTTTTTTATTTAATTCTTTTTGAGGCCAAAGCCGACGGCTCTCTCTCCGTGACACGAGCTATTGGTGAGGCTGAGGCTCTCATCCGAGTCATGTTCTCCTTGAGATCTTCTGAAACTAAATCTCCCACACACCCTCTCTATTTTCACAATTATTATATTCTTTTTTTCTACGATTTCTATCTTAAAGGGAAGAAGGGGTCAGAAAGTCTAGAAATTGAGACCAGGGGAACCGGTTCCTTAAGCTTTCGCAAAGAATTCACAAATAATAATCCTCAATCTCTCTCTCTCCTCTGACATACAAAATCAAAATCAACCCTTGAGATACACACATACATTTTTTATAAATTTATCTTTTATGTTCACTGGATTCGAAAATAGCAGATCACTCCGAAAGATTTCAACAAAAACAAGACTTCTTTTTCTCTTCCTTCTCCGAAATAAAAACCAGAGTTAAATTTTTATCAGAGGACTAGATAAAAGGAGTGTCATTTCATCATTTCATTTTCGTAGTTGTTGTATTCTATCTTTTAAATAAATGAAGTCAAGTGGTGAAATATAGGGTCCTAATTCCTCCTAAAGAGAATATAAAGATTGGGGTTGTTACTACTTACTATCCTCCTCAAATGTTCATGGACCAAATTATAAGAAATTTATATTGCCAATGACAACATGTGACCCTACTCCTACTCCTTACTCACGAAGTTTGTCTTCTAATCTAAAGGAGGAATTATTGAATTTCCTACCCTTATTTTCCCTATTCATTGGATGAGTAATATGAAAAATGGTTTTGACTCTTTTTAAATTCGGAGAAGTTAAATGTTAAAAGGGTAAAATATAATTTTGGAATGGACTCTGGAACCCACCCTTCTTTTTCAACTTCATGTTCATCCGAAGGCCTTTGACCCCAGTCTATCCTATCCTTCGAATCGAATGTCCTGGTTAAAAGAAATGAATGTCGGAGATTTCGTTCGTGGGGGTGTGGAGATTTGAGTATATCGTATTTTGTATTCCTATTCGTATTTTGTAGAGATGTGGAAAGTGGAACGTGAAGAATCTGCTTAGAGAAGAGGATCTTTAGAGTTAAAGTGATGATTAATCCAACAAGTGGCTTGGCTTTTCTGTTCTCATTTAAAAATTATATGGTGGGGAGATTTAGAGGGAGGGGAGTAGAACTTTGGATTCTTATCAAATGAACCGAAAATCAACCCTGAGCTGAGCTGAGACACGACACGACACAAACCAGGCAAGAACAAAAAAAAATATAATCCCAAATAAATATCATATCCTCATCCTAAGAGCAAAACCTCCAAGCGGAAGCGAGAAGAAGAACTCTGACGAATATGGCCAAAAATTCATGACGTCCACCACCATTAACAATAAAAAAAAATCTCGGATTTCATTAGTGTATTTTACCTCTGGATGGTGTTGGACTATGTGTGTGTCTCCGATGATCTTCTGGTTCAGGTGTCAATTCCCGATCATGTGATGATTGTCTTCCTTCTCGTTGTTGTTCTCCACCCTCTGAAAAATAATAAACATTGTTATTTATATATTAAAATTTACAAATATAAAAATTAAATTTTATGGGATAATCATTTGATAACCTTTTCCTTCTTTGGGTCAAATTGGGTTTGGGTATCACAAGAAGAAAGAAGAAGACGGAATGAAATGAACGACGTCATTTAATAAATTTTTAAAATTCACCCTTACAAAATATAATAATTCAACCCTTTTTTTTATTTTAAATTAAAAATATTTATTGAATGAAAGGGTGTGTAAATGATAATAAATAATAAATATTACCTAATAAATGAGCTAGTGCTTTCCCTGGGAATTTGAGCATTGTTATTGGTGGTTCAGGAAGTATTCCTGAAGCACTATCATCCGAGTATTCTTGTGATAAATCTCTTCCAGCTTCAGCAGCTTCACGAAAAGCTTCTAATTTTAATTTTTGATGTCTTTTAGATGCTAAATGTTCTTTAATTCTATCTGATCTTGCTCCAATTGATTGACAACAAAAACGACATACTAAAATTCTTACTAATTGTCCATCCCTTATTATTGAACGTGATGTAAAATCAATACGATTCTCAGCAGCATATTCATCAACACCTTTACGTTTTCGTCCATTTCCTTTAGTAGGTCTACCACCATGTGATAAAAACATTTTAGATTCTGAACTACCACCACCACATCCACCTGGACTACCAACAATACTTCCACCACCTCCTGAACTTGGACTTCCATAAGTATTAAATGGAATTGGACTTGGATCTGTTTTTAAATTAAGTAAAACCGAACTCATCACTGGAGTGGATTTAATTTTAAAAAAATAATAAAATATATTTTAAAAATCCACCTTTAATTATTGTAATAAATGAAAAAAAAAATGAAGATCCGAATAATGGAATGGACTAATCCCAGTAGTTGATTCAATGAAGACTTGGATTATACTAACCCAGTTGCCTTTGCCTTTGGTTTGGTTTGGCTCCGAAGAGAAAGGAGTCGGCTGGCTGTCTCACTCCCGTTCCTTCGACATTAACAGTGCAGTGACGACGGTAATGGTGGTGGTTTGTTAAATATTAGGGGGTTGGACTTTGACTTTTCATCCAAAATCCTAATCCCCTTTTTTCATAATAACACGGGTTAATTTAATAATTATTATCAACATACTCTTCTTTAAAATATAAAAATTAAGTTTTACAAAATAATTAAATATTCATTTCCAATTAATTGCTACCTCCCGACAAAATTATGGAAACATAAACTTTTAAATTCTGCATTGCATTGTAGTGTAAGTAAACTTTGATCGGATGAAAAAACTTTTTAATCCTAAGTTGAAAAAACCTAAGAATTTTTATAAAATCATTTCAACGGCGTCAAAGTGAAACATGGAGAAAAATTAAAAAGAAAGTTTCAGTTCCCTTCATTTTTGTTTTTTTTGGAGTCAAAGAATTTAAGTTTTATAATTCATTTTCACTTATATGGGGGGTGCCTTAACCCTCAAAGGAACAAAAAAATTTAATCACTTTCATCATAATTCATAATCTGCCTCTTTCTTTCTTTCACTCAATCACTTCATTTTCTTAAGTTATAGTTTTAAATTAAAAATTATTATTATTATTATTTAGTTTTTGAAAAAATTGTTGGTTTTGAGGGTATGAATTTTTACTCGTTTTTCAAAAGAAAGAGACAGGAGGGGGTTGGTTTTTGTTTTCTCTTTTTTTAAACACTTTTTCTACACGTGATTTCTTAAACTGAAAAATGATAAGATAAATACGTCGCCGTTTTTGTTAGAAAAAGACATGAATAAATTAAAATTATGTCTGGTAATTAGTGTAAGTGAGTCATATATGTTATTTCATCCTTGAAATTCACAAAACCGAAAATTCGGTTTTTCCTTATTTCCGGGAAATGTTGTAATCCAATAACATTATAAAATATGTTAAATTAATAAATGATATTTATAAAAGTATGTGGTTTAAGGATTAAAGTAAGAGTATTTTGTATAGGAAATATGGTATAAAATTATATTTATGAATAGTGAAGGAAGAGAAGTGAGTGACTGTATGGGATTAGTGAACTGCCATGCCAGATAAAAATTTAGAATGGATCTGGGAAAGGAATCATTTCACCAATAAATTTATATTCCATTCGTAGACGAGACATTTAAGTAAATAAAAAGAAAAATATTTAACATCCATGAATTCCAGATTAATCATCCATCATCATTTAAAATCCTATTCCTATCCTATCCTCTTCTAACCTCTGTCACACACACACACAACCTTATCACATTTATTAAATTCTTTTTATGAATTTTAACAAGTCCGAATTTTTAAGACCATAACCAGGTTAATTCAAGGTTAGTTCATTTATATTGGACAACGACCCCTTTCTTTTCCATTTGAATCAGTTTTTTATGCATTTGGAATTGGATGAAGACGAAGAATACATACGACAACCTAAGAAAACAAGAGGAAGTGTCCCACTTTTATGAAAGAAACCCAGTTTCACCAGAAACCAAACCATAATTACAGGTAAGAATTCCTCCCAATCCAATTAAGAAGATTTGAGAAGAAACAAAACAACAGATGCAACCAACCCTCCGTTGTTCAATAATACCCCCATTCTTCTTCTTTTTCTTGTGTCATTCACCATCACCACTCCACTAACTTCAAACTTTACTTTAACAAACTTTCATTTTGCAAGAAAAATCAAGGCGGATAGAATATAAGGTGGTGTCACTTCTCTAAAAATTGCATAGAGGGGTTTTCTCTCGGTTTTGGGATGTCACGTCGGGACGTCAGGCTAAGCTTTGCGTAATACATTAGTGTAAATAGCAGTTCATTACCTAATGGAAATAATTGTTTTAATAATTGCGAACGCTTAATTAAAATATTGCAGTTATTTTGTAATTTGGAATTGTTTTATTGAATTAATGTCACTTCCTTAATATTATATAGAAATAGTGACATTCCTTTATTATTTATAAATATAATTTCATTTGTTATTATTTATCAATTAGTTATTTTATTTTTTTAACTCGTCCGTTCAAAAATTGTTTTGCCTTATTTAACATTCGTTTTCGCCCAATTTCTCGACGCCTAGATTCATTTAAATTCCTAATTTTGATTCCTATTCTGGTTTTAACAAATATAGAAATAACCGTTTTATCAATCGCTGGATAAAGATTTCCAATACGCTGGACAAGCGATTGTTTCATGCCAATGGCACTAAGTGAACTATGGCTTAACTTCCTAAATTGTTGTTCACATTGGTATACCCAAGTAGCTAAAGTTAAATTTGGAATGTTCGAACCTCCGTACGATAGCTTCTCAATCCAACGGTTAGTATTTTTAGATGATTTTTCAATGAAATGGTCAACTGAGATACGCTTCTTTTTCCTTTTAAGGCTCCATAAAATATATCCCGCAATATATCGCAGAGTTTCTTCGTCATCTTTTGAAAGAACAATCACATCATCTTTAAACTCTAATGGTTCACCTGTCTGATTTACGAGATTAGTTTTATAAAGTGATATGCTAAGAAAATCCTGAGTTTGTTCTACAAATGAATTTGATTTTTTTTGAAGCTCTAATCCTTCCACCTAACATACCTAATCGTAGTCTGTATCTGAATTCTGGAGGAGTTGGATTAGTTGAAGCTCCGCCAAAAGATCTGATTGTAGAAAAGAAGCTTTCTAATGCGTCCTGATTTAAACGGCTGGTAAGGATGTAAGAAATGTTGTAATTTGTCGAAAGATATTCAAATAAATTAATTGTAGAACAGATAGAGACAATCATCCCCCTCTGGCAAGGTAACAGTATCTTTTTACTATTCTTCTTCTTTGTTCTGAATCTGATGGATGATACCATGTTTTTCATTAGATTCAATGTTTGAAGTTGTTTGTCTAGATTTGTTCCAAATGCAGATTTGTAAATTCTTTTCTCCGATGCGCAGCGGCTGTTCATCACATCAAACCCATTGTTCATAATTTCAAAGAATTCAGAAATTGAACGATTGTTTGGAAAAACGTCCGATGCTAAAGTTGCCACGTGATGGGAAAATATTTGTACTGCATAACTAACTTTCATTCGTTCGTAACCTGAGACTTCCAGTAACTTGTAGTTGAGCTTAGGACAGTACTTTAGTTCCTCTCCATTTCTTTCCACTAATTTTCTCATAACATCCATATTTACTTCAGACCGATTTGGAAGAACTGCTCCATTATCCTATAAGTGGCTTCTTAGGTGTTTTAGATTGTGAGGAACATCAGCAAAAACGAAAATTTTATTCCCGTTGGAAGGATTAGTAAAGAATGTATTTTGCTCCGAGTTCAAATCCTTCCAAAAGAATTCTCCTCCTACAAAAATCCGATTTTGTAATTATTTAATTAAAATTGTTTGTATTATAATTTACCTAGGTCCGAAACAACGGCGCATATATTGCATATTGGTATATATATATTGGTTGTTTCCAATTTTCCATCAGTCCACGAGCCATCACGACCTAAAATAAGCCGTTGTAATCGGAATATACAAGTTGTACATTTATTGTTTGATTCTAATGTCACCTGTGCTTTCGAATGTGATACAATATTTCCAACTGTTGAATCAAACACATATCTTCCGTCCAAGTTCATTTCATCCATCATCAAGACCCCTATTTTGTGAAAATCATCCTTATCCGAGAAGTAATTTTTCATTATTTCCAAAATAATCCAGCTAGGGTAACTCGGCAGATATTCCATTCTGTCATTCGAGTTAGGCAGTTCGCCAGCATTACTAAGTCTTTTACTGGTGTGCGTCCTTGAGCACGGTAAACGTGCACTGGTACATATGACACACACTCGGAAGGTTTTTCAGTCCCAGTGGGATCACCTTGGCTCTATGAGTTGATAAGGAGAAATTTCTCCGTGGCCATATCTGCGTGATTAGCCTATCAGCCTTAGAGAATGTGGTGATTACTTTGTTTAGAGGACAAAACCAAAAAAGAGAAAATCTCTTTTTCGGTTTAGTGACTCTATGGGATTTCTCCGCCCTGCGTGTTAAGCAAACGGCAGTCGCGTCCCTCACGCGACTGCGGAGAGCGCCATCCTTTTTTGAGAGCGGATTTTTTCTGAACTTCTTGGAGAGCTTTTCAACAAAATTTATATAAACCGCGTTTTTGGAGAAAGTTGATGATTTGAACTTTGAAGACTAATTAAATCTCCCTTGTTTCTATCAATGATGATTTCGAGAGCAACCGGCCCCATCCTCCTCCGCTTCGCTTCAATCATTCCATTATCATATCTGTCTTCCAAGGAAATCGAAAAAAGAATTTCAGTATCAGAATCCCAGAAAAGAAAAACAACACTCGAAATGAAACGAAACGAAGGTGTGAGAGGTGAGAGAGATAGAGATTAGAGCAGCGCAAGCGTTATTGTCTCTTGGACAATTGGCTGACTTTGATTTTGGAAGTGGACACTTTACTTATAACTGAAGTATATTGAACTCACGGAAGTTATATTTTTGTTTTGAATTTCTGTCAATTAACCCCTTCACTCTGTTCCACTTTGTCAACCAAATGGAAAAAACACTTTTATCGGAAATAACACCAGATAATCTTCCAGTGAAATATGATGGAAATCTACCCGATCTTCTCCATAAAGTAGATCATATAAAAAATTACAATTTATATTAAAATTAATGTGTGAATTTTTTAAAGAGAAAATTGAAGCTGCGAAATTAGTTTCCAAAGATGGAGGTTTGGGATTGGCTGGGATTTCCATCGATGCTCTTAATACTGTTACAATTGGTGCTGGAAGCAAGTTAAATTTAGATTTTGATATTAAGTTTGATCCTAATGTTAAAATTAGGCAATACACAATTCATGCTATAAAAATATGTCTACTTAAAATTTATTTTTGTAGCTGGATTTTCAAGAGTGACAATTTGGATATTGGTTTCTCAATTCATAAAGGAAAGGACGAAATTTTGCCAAAGACGAAAGCTTCATCAAATTCAGTGCATGAGGGTTCTTATACTTGTTCTGATGTTGGAAAATGTAGGAAATTATTATTGCATTGTATTTTTATTATTGATTGATTTACTTACAGATACAGTCACATTTGACAATACGTACAGTCTCTTCCGTGCAAAAACTATACACTTACCTTATCACAGTAGAGGATTCTAAATACTATCATGAAAAATTGGAGATTCCTTGTAAATTATTTCTAAGCTATGCTTCCCTTCATGTTTCCCTAACGAAACCTTAAAAAAACCAAAATAAGAATTCTTTTAAGCATGGATTTTCTAATTTTCAGCATGCATTTTTTAAAGGACTAGGCACAAATAACACATACAAAAGGCACCCGTTCGATTGAGCTAAAACTTCGTATACAGCTTCCTCTCGTCATCCTGAAATTTTCACTTCTGAAATATTTCACTTTTTTGCATGCCAACTCTGAATAATAACTAAATCACATTCATGAAAACCTTATTGTACAACCCCAGTAGCCCGACTTCGGGCTTACTGAATGGATTTTTCATTTTTTGAAATGGATTTTAAATTTTTGGAATGGATTTTTAATTTTTGGAATGGATTTTTAAACGTTTGGAATGGATTTTCAATTTTTTAAATGGATTTTTCAGTTTCGAAATGGATTTTAAATTTTTGGAATGGATTTTTTATTTATTAATTTTTGGAATGGATTTTACAATTTTTGGAATGGATTTTTCAATTTTTGCAAGTCATAATTTTTAAGTTATAAAAAATCCACTTCAAACGTTCAAAAATCCCTGTCAAATCAGGGGTTTTCCCTCGTTGCTTAGCAACCGCTTGACCGATTTGGTGCAAAATCAATAGGCTTCCTACTCTGGCCACAATTGACATTCATGCCAAGTTTGATCAAAATCGGTCCACCCGTTCTAAAGTTATCGTGTTAACGGACGGACGGACGGACATGATGAATCCATAAGCCCGAAGTCGGGCTAAAAAGTAATTTTAATTTCTAATTTCACTTGTAGGTTTTAATCAGTTCACAGATCTCGATTATCTACTTACAACTCAAACGATTGTGTTCAACGGAATTGATTGGTATTTTCATTCGTATCAGCTTCAAATTTCATCATCCGACGAGTAATAACCACGGTTTGCTCGTGCTCTTCCAACAACAAGCTGACGCAAGTCGTTGCTAGGATCGTAACGGTATGAAGAGTGGATTTCATTGCGGTTACGAAAGTCATATGGACTTGCTCTCTGCTAAAAAAATGTTTTTAGTGTCTTTAAGGAAAATATTTTCAATTGAATAAAATAAAGCTTAATAGAGTCTCACGTTTGAAATCACATTTTCAGTGACTGCAAGATTGGTTCGACGACATTGTGAACGCCGTGGAGGTTCATCTTCCTCTTCTTCATGAAACGAATCATCTGAAAATTCTCCTTCGATTTGTTCTTGCTCAGATTCATTTCCTGATGTATCATCTTGCTTGGTGCTGTTGTCGTCGTCTTCATCACTTTCTTGAGGTAGTATTTGAAACCCAGGTCGAGGGCGCTCTTGAATCGAGACTTGCACTCGAGCTAAAGTGTTTTGAAAAAACAAACAAGCACTGAAATAATGAATAATCAGTTTTTTACCTTCTCTTCTTTACCTTCAATCAATCCAACCATGATATTAAGTCTTTGGTTCATATCATTTATGAGATAATTATTTATAGCTTGAAAATCCCGATATCTGGTTGCATGATAGATGAAGATTAACAATCCGATAAGAGAAATGAATTTTCGATAATATTGGATATATCCTAAGATCTCTTCCTATAATAATAATAATAATAATAATAATCCCTGCCAACCAAAGTAGCGAAAGAAACCGTGATCCACAACCATCCGTCCGTCGTTAATGCTTTTCAGGCGTCTCTGTGAGGAACTGACACGACTAAAAAAATTTTCATCACCGCTTGAGACTTGTAACATGCGGTGCCATTTGACCTCTCGTTGAACTGGAAGGAAAGGTCATGGGTGGCTGAAAATCACTAGCGTTGTTACTTATGACGTGACCTTTCTTCCTGTGAAAACAGATTTCAAAAACGTTGAACGGTTAATAACCGTCGGTTATAAAGAAAATTTGTTTACAGACAGACAGACGGACAGGTTGAATCACATAAAGTAGCTTTCGCTACTTAAAAACCGTACAACAGTCAGTATTATGCAAACCGACGAAGTTTAGGTCACTTGTTGAGCTTAATCGCCTCTACTACTTTCACTTTCACTAGTGAAAATAGTAATTACTATTCTCAGTAGTCAGTAGTGAAATTAGTAGTGAAATAGTAAAAGTAGAAGTGAAAAATTGAACTTTTTTGCTTGGGCCCTTAGGAGAAGTCCCTTAAGGACTGCTCCGATTTCGCTCATTTTTAAACTTGACCTCAGTTATGACCTCAAATGCTTATATACCAAGTTTCGTTGGCATCCGTTAACTCGTTCTCGAGTTATCGTGTTCACGGACAGACGGACGGACAGACGGACAGACGGACGGACAGACTTTTAGATCAAATATACCTCCTTCGTCGGTTAATAATAAAACCCTGTAATCCAGGGGTGTAAAAACGTCGCGAAAGTATGAGAGGGGAAGGATCTCAATAATGGTACATTGTATCCACATCTAGATCTTCTGTGTTCTCTTGATTTTGACTTCTTGAATTTTTGCTTACCGGTTTCATATAGATTTTTCCTAGAATCTCCCCAGCTAATCCGATGACAACGTCAAGAATCATCCATAGTCGTCCACATTGTGTTTGTTTCGAGGCAGTTAAAACATATGCCAATATAACACCGCCGGCATAGAAAATTACGAGATCGATCATTGACAGCTCACCCTGAATCCAAGCAAGCAACTCCAGCATCTTTCGTAGCTTCTTATATATGTCCACAAATATAATTCCATGCTTTTGTGCTTGGGCCCTTAATCATTTATCATTCAGTATTATTATAAATGTTGCTCAAATTAAAACTCATAAAAGTAACTTACCCAAATTCATGAAGACTTGACTTGATATGAATAACCTTTTCATACGTGTGATAATTTTCTCTTAGCATTTCATTTTGAAGTTTTTCGAAAGTGTGTTGAGATTGAAGGATCGAATCTGCAACGCTCTTTTGTTCAGAGACAGTTTTGATCATTTCAACTGCAGCATTTTGTAATCTAAGTTAGAAACAAAAATAGAATAATAATATTAGCAAATTATGATTTAAGTCTCTTACTCGTTCACAGCTCTTACCGAGACAGAATAAAAGTTTGGATGAGGGAAAGGTCTTAACAAGGAGATTTGACTGAAGATGGCAGGTACTTCACGCGTAATGTTGTCTACAAAGAAGTGCTGCAACCTGTGATTGCACCGAATGGAATCGTGCAACCGGTAGTTTTAACCTCGCAAGGACATCGTTCCCACATATTTGAGAACTTAGAAAACGAGAGGATCGAGCAACTGGATTTGGGTTTAACTGAAGATGAAATAGCTCAAATCAACCTACAAGGTTTTGGATTCGATCAACCTGAAGGTGAACCAATGGATTGGGAGCAACAACAAGATGATGAAATAGCTCAACAGAATTTACAGGGAGTTGAATTTGAGCCACCTTCTGATCAGGACATGCCTTGGTACCGGCCGGGGGACGTCTTTACTGTCCACGGTACTTCGAGGCAACACGATGATGAAATAGCTCACAGGAATTTACATGGATTTGAATTTGAGCCTCCTCCGGATGAGGAGATGCCATGGTACCGGCCGCGGGACGTGTTTACGATCCACGGTAACCTGCAGCCATAAATAGCTGAGTACCACAGAGGAACGTTTGAAACTTCCACCTCTATATATATTGGTTTTATTGACTTTGGCTTGCACCCTATCAATTAAATTACATTAAGATTTTAAATCGTGTTTGTGTTATGACAATTTAGTTTTTAAAATTGTATTAATAATATTCTTAGAATAAAATAAAATAAAATTTACGATTTTGGAACGGAATCAGGAGTCTTGAGACATGGTGGAGTTCATGGGTTACTTTCACTTAATCACTTTGTTAGGAACAAATTCTAGGATCAATTCTTGAGATTGCAATCTTAGGACGAGCACTTGGGATCGCTTTCTTCGATCTGTGTTTGAAATTACGGGAGAAGATTCTTCATCCTCCAATAGATTTTGATCCCAAAATAGGGTTTCATCCCTAAGTAAAGGTTTATCCCCGAATGACTTTTATCCCTTAATTGAAGTTAAATTAGTTTATGTTAATTGTGGAAGCTTAATAACTCAGCGATGAGATTCTTGAGCTTAAGTAGATCCCCTCTGGAATTATGTGCAGATAGGACTAGCTGGTTGAGTTGTATTTCACCTAAAGGGGGATTGAAGAATTTCTTTCTGGTTGGTTCCAGGCCTCTGCAGCTCCATAGAACATGCTCGAAGGACAGGTTGTCACCACAGAATCTACAAGTCTTTATTTCATAATGACCCAGGTTGTACCACTTCCCATTGGCATAGACTGAGTTGTAATTAAGGCGAATTTGTATAACTGCTCTGGCTAGGTGATTTGGTAGCTTATTCAGTAGATACAGTTCCGCTTTATGGTTCTTCTTTAATAGGTGGTATGACGGGATCGATGTAGAGTTTTTAGCAGCCAAAGTATCCATGCCCAACAGTCGTTCGTCCATCCTTTTACTGAGTATTGTTTGGTATCTCGCTACTGCATTTGCTGAATCCCTTGAATAGAGGCTAACATGGCCAAGGGTCGTTAGTTCTTCCTTCAGTTGAAGACACCAGCTTCCTTTTATATTATCCGGATGAAATGAGGACACTTTCCTTAGTTCACGTTAGGCGTTTTTGATGAGACTGTCGTCGGGTGCTTCTAGGATTCTCCTCCAGTACGAGATCATTGCGTTAAAGATGGATAATTTTAAAGAACGTGATCCCGTTTCCAGTCTTACAAAATATCGAGGAGTGCTGAAAGGGAGGCACAGTAGACGCTTCCAAAATTTCTGTCGAACTATCTCTAGTTCATCAGTTCATCGATCCCCAAATACCTGCGCAATAAAGGGTAGTGGATTTTACGTGAGAGTTTAGCAGGAATTTGGCTGAGCGAATATCCATATTTTTTAAACGCTTGAGTGTTCTTAGTATTGATCCCTGGGCGGCTGTTCCCTTTGCTATTGCTACTTTTGCGGCTTTAGTAAAGGATCCATTTGACTGGAAGGTTATCCCTAAATAAACATAAGAGCTGCATGTGACCAATTTTGAACGCCCCCACTTAAACTTGTCCTCTTTGTGGATTCTTCCCGTACGTCTCATTACAAGTACTGCAGTTTTCTTAAGGTTCACGTTAAGACCTCTGGAGTGAAAGAATTGTGCAGTAGCTGCAATTTTGATTTGTAGGGATTCTCTTGTTTTTGCAATGAGGACCAAATCGTCTGCATATAATAGATGGTGAACAATTCGGGATCCAATTTTGAATCCTGGGGATAACAGTTTCTGCAGCTTCTCTGAGAGTCCTTCAATGAAAAGGTTGAATAATGTAGGGCTTGCTGATTCACCTTAAAGAACTCCTTTTGCTATTGATATTGCATCAGTGTATCCATATCCGGTGGTTACCACTGCCTTAGCTTGTGAATATAGACTTTGGAATATTCTGATAAATTTAGTTGAAACACCAGCCTTCTCCAGGACTTTCCACAAAAGTGAATGCGATGGGGTGTCAAATGCTTGGGATAGGTCGACGAAACACAGATAGAGTTCTTCCTCTTTGAGTAGTTGGATTTGGAATAAAGCCATAAGGGTAAAGATGTGGTCGGCACACGATCTGAATTTCCGGAACCCTGCTTGAAAGTCTGATATTTTCTTATTGAATTCTACCCATTGGACTAGCCTATTATTTAGTATCTTGGTGAACAATTTTAACACAGTTATTAATAGGGATATTGGGCGATAGTTTCCGGGGTCTTCGGTTGATCCTTTTTTAAAAATTGGGATAATTGTAGCAGCACACCACTCTATTGGAACTTTACCTTCATTATAGCATAGTTGGAAGAGCTGTGTGATGTAGAGTAGCATCAGAGGAGGGCTAATTTTCCAAACTTCATTTGGGATAAAATCTGATCCCGGCGTTTTTTTATTTTTAAGGGATTTAATTGCTATCTTTGTTTCCAACACGCTAAAATCTCTATCTAATATTGGATCACTTGGGGTCGTAGCACAGATTGAATTGGCGACTTGCGGATTGTTTTGTGAACTGAATACTTTGCAGAAGTGTGAATACCATGTGTCTTTTGGAATTGTATTGGTTTGGGTCACGGTTGGGACTTCCACCTCTATAATAAAGGAATGGGGCGCGACGAAGGGATCAGTGCACGACTGGCAGCCCTGCTTTTACCGGAA
>JAQGCN010000703.1:0-15976 GCA_034699725.1 Friesea truncata | reverse complement strand
CATTAACGACGGACGGACGGGTCAATCACGGTTGCTTTCGCTACTTTGTTTCGCCCCTGGTTGGAAGGGTTTATTTATTTTATGGAGAAAGGAATTTTTACCTCCCATTAGCGTTTTTGAATAATTTCATTTTTTTAACATTATTTTGTATTTAATCCAACATTCAATATAATAAATTGATCCAAAGTTATACAGTTCCGTCAGCATAAACTAATACTATTCAAATGAAATATTAAATGTTATGAATATTTTATTTTATTTTTTAAAATTCATCAACTTATATTTTAAGTGTTATTGCTAATTTCCTACTTGTTGTAGTTGATTCAGTTACGGTGTTAGTAAGTGTATATAAAGTTGTTACTCTTTATTTGCTTTTCCAGTTGAATAAGTACAGCTGGGGTTGTATAAAAAGTCAGTTTTGAATTGATCCTAGAATCCTGGGAAAAAACTTGGATTTTTATTATTGAATGCCTTCAAAATGTCCATTCAGTTTTGGTGAAAGTAGAATTGAGGAGAAATTTCTGTGCGCTTGTACTCGTTTTCTTATATCTTATATCGATTCCCCCTAAAATCCGAACTTTTACTCTCAGTAGGTCTCAGTAGTTTTTGTGTATTAGAGCGAGTTCAAACGAAAAAACTGTAGATAAAAAGGGGGGAAAGCAAAAGAAAGTTCAATGCTTATTATATTTATTTATCACGTTCAAATTTTCTGTGTTTTACTCTCATTTATTATTACAATTAAATAAACGTAAATATATTTCTAAAAAGTCACATAACACCAATAATAATTAATGCTAAAATTGTTTTAAATTGAAAGAAACTGCAGGACAGTGAAACTGTAAAATGTGTTAATAGTACAATTAAGTTTGTATTCTTATTTGACTCTTTTGGTTGTGATCCGTGTGAAGAACGAACAGGTTGATACATATTATATTATTATAAGCATCTGCAATTTTAATTATGTGCATCGATAATGAATTTGAACTCGGAACTTTATACATCTACTATTAATTATGTAATATAAAACCGCTTAGACTTCTCGGAACTTCTTGAGGTTTACTAGTTTACGAGGACTGTCCGGTCTGAGAAAGTCTGAGATTCTTCTTCTCATCGCATAGTTTCAAAGTGTCCTCACCTCATTTTGATATTTGGTCATAACAAGGTACCAAAACATGGATTCAATACTATTCCATGGAATTGAATGATGATGGATTGTCATGTGATGATTCAGATACAAGCGTAAGAGTAGATGCTTTATGTTAAAAGTACAAGTTACGATACAACTTTAGAAGAAGAATATCCATGATGTATTTTTTTCGTAAACAACATAAGCATGACTAATGACCTCATGAACAGATTTATTCTTTTCTTCGTCATTGTCTTGGGTCTATTCTTCTTACCCCACCACCACCAATATTCCACAAGAAGTCTAGAAGTTGGAGTGATTGACGTTTGAAAGCTGAAGAAGAAAATTGGAAGTGAAAAGTAATCAATTAAAGTTCCTCCTTCCTTCTTTTCTTTTATATTTACTACACCAATATGTCTTCAACGGATGATGTTGTAGAGACATTTAAAGTCAAAGGAGACGAGTCAGTTTCAGCTCCACCACCACCTAATCTTAGAAATGAATTTTATAAAAGTCCAAGACATCTTTCACCTTCTCCTACTTCAACTTCATCACGTGGTGAAAGTTTTGGTGTAAAAGCTCGTCTTCGTGTGAGAAAGAAAGGAATGTTTCAACAACAAAACTCGAAACGAAGTAAGAGAAAGGCATACTCTCCACATTATGTGACGGATGATAAGTATTCAGAAGGAAATATGATGGGATTGGGACGACGAGGGATGTATGATGATGAGTCAAGTAGGAGATCAAGAGGAGAAGTTCAACCAATGAGATCAGATTATGGAATTCCAGTTTGTCTTCCAGGTCCATCGTCATCTACTTCCTGTTCTAGAGTTCCAAGTTCTTCCTTTCATGAACCTGACACTAACAAACTAATGAAATTCCGAGCCAGGGTAACAACACTTGATGAAATTCTAAAAGCACAGTCTGAAATTGAAGGTCGTCCTGGGTCAAATGGAGATCCAGATGGTGTTACTACAACAACCGCCGTCCATACCCAACCTTTACTTACAACTCCACGTTCTATACTAAAGAAAAAATCTAAAGTCCCTAATATTGTCATCTCTACACCAAGTAATACACAATCACCAAAAAGTACCCATCATGTTTCATCTCCTGAAGATCAATCATCCTGGCATTTGCAATCAGTGGTAGCTTTTGCTGATTCACAGGTTCCGGATTATTCATCAGTGCCTTCTTCTCATGAAGGTGAAAGTGAAGATTCAAGTATAAGTTCAGAAGATGTAGAAAGAAATTGTTGTAGATGGTTTAAAGAGAAACAGAGTTGCTGTGATAATGGAGGAGAAAGGTCAGGAAGCCACCGTACGCGTACAACTGGAAGAAGATTTGATTTGAGAGACGGATGGGAAATGCTTTTGGCCCAATTGCCACTGTGGATCCATAGTCTCTTAGGATTCATTACTAAAGTTTATTGGAGATTTGTGGATAGTCTCTTGGGAGTTGGAACACCGTACAGAGATGAAAATGGGCAAGGTAGAATAATGAGAAAAATTACATTTTCCACGTTCATTCTTTTATTTTCCTTTGTTTTTCTCTGAAAACAATCATACAAACAGATTAAGAGTGATTAATGGAATTTTCTTGCTCAGTGGTGTGTTTTCTTTTTTGTCTGCGTCAGAAATCTGTCGAAGCTGTCAAAAGTTAGAGCAGATGAAATTTCTTTTTGCTTTCACTCTTTTAACTTACTCTTAGGAATTATTGAACAGAAAAGAATAACTTACAAGTTTTTGCAATGCGTAATTAATTATTGCGCAATTATTATATTAACATTTATAAATAATATTTGAAATATTTTATTTTTGTTGAGTTTCTTGGCTATGTGCCTTAAAATTGGTAAGGGATGTGGTTTAGCATTTGTTGGAATATTATTTAATGCATTATTATTACTTTGCCTGTGTTGAACATGAGCAGATGCATAGCTTAGTTCTTCATCTCTCTTGCTGAAAGTGACATTAAAATTTAAGTTTATGTGTTCTCATGACTGAACTGTGAGAGGTATAGTAGAGAACTTAAAAAAAGTTTATAATTGAAGTTAGGTAACCTGGATTCTTTCATTTAATTCATTTTAAAGTTTAATGATTTTACAATTCTCAAAATTTCATCCAACCCTTAGCAAATATTATAGTCCTTTACTTTAATTTTAATGAGGCTGAAACTCATACATGACTATTGTATCGCTCACCAAATTTTAGATAGTCAACGTTCAAATGACTAATCATAGTACCTTAGATTTTGATACACATCGTAAGTTTTAGTAACTTTTATTTGCAGATTTTATTTTTTGCTATTTGCCAATATTATTTTTTTTAAATTTAAATTAAATAATTTTTTATTTATTCTAGAGATTGAAAGGAGAATTCGAGCAAATGATCCAGGCTTTAATCAGAAATTTTCATATGCGGTAAGTTAATTATTCTTAATGTTAAAAATTTAATTAGTATGCGAAAGGAAGTAAAAAAGGCTGTGATTAGTTTTTTGTAAAAACTAGTGTTGGTTGAAATATTTTCGCGTAGGTTTTTTAATTTAATTTATGAGGGAAAATAATAAAAATCAAACCCTTTCGTTGATGGAATGAAAATTTTGCATTATTCTAAAAATGGATTCAAATTACTGTAAGTGATTCTTAGTTTATTTGAACTTTGTTATACCCTCTGGTTGAGATTTGGTATTATGAACCTATCAAGTTGAAGGAAATCTTCAAGCGAAAGGAGTTATTTTTCCTTTCTTTTACTTTCACATTTCAAAGTTTTGTTAAAGAGTAAACTCATTAATTTCATACAATATCAACTCAAAAATCATGATTTCACTCGATCATCTTATAGTATAGAATAGGAAAAAGAAATGTCTCTTTCCCTTACTTTTTTTTGGCATGAAACTGAAAATCTAATTTTCATCTTTCCCCTTGAAAAATTAGAATAATAATGTTTTCTTAATCCAAGCAGAGTCAATACCATGCTGTAAATACTCGGATATTGAATACTGCTCTATTAAATTATTTCATTCACTCACCAATTTTTTCATATTGTGTATTTCATTTATGAAATTGATGAAAAGAGACAGACAAATATAAGTTGATTTATGAGACATAATATATAGAATTTTGTATGTTTTTTAGAATAATTATATCAAGACGTCCAAATATACAGTCCTTACATTCCTACCACTCAATCTATTCGAACAGTTTCAACGGTTGGCGAATTTTTATTTTTTATGTCTTCTTGTACTTCAGGTAAATTCTCTTCTATTAACTTTTTGATTGTTTGAAGTTTAACATTTTCTTTATTTTATAGCTAATTCCTGTGATTTCATCTCTGACACCTTTCACAACTGCAGTGCCTTTGATCTTGGTCTTGGCATTGACAGCTGTCAAAGACGCTTACGATGATTTTGTAAGGTTTTTCGTTTGATGTTTGTTTACTGTTTTATACAATTATAATTGCTATTTTTACAGCAAAGACATCGAAGTGATTCACAAGTGAACAATCGAAAATCCATGGTGCTACGAAATGGTGTTCTCGTTGAAGAACGTTGGTTCAAGGTTAGTATTTTTTAGAATTATGAAATAAATTCTATTTTTTCCCAGTTGACTAAACCAATGTTGCGATGGGTAAAATTTTTATGAAAAGCAAAGTTATAAGAGAAAGTTAAATGTCACATTTCTGGATTGCTAATGTTCTTTTCATCTCAAATGAAAGTAAAGGTTACATATTAAAAGTAAAGTCTTTTATTGAGTTTTTCAACAAAGTTCCTTAAAATGTGAGCAGTTCCCTAAAGGAATTCCTTTCTGTATTGTGAAAGCATGAAGAGGAAGAATTGGTGAAAATTCTTTCCCTCAATTCTGGATAACAACGATCAGGAATTCTCCACATTACTTTTCAAATAAGGAGGACAACATTAAATTTAGAATTGAAATATCCAAAAACTGAAAATAAAAAGTTGAGCAAACATTATGTGGAAGTAAGCCACGGCACGTGTATAAGATTTGTATCTTAGCTACCGGGTCAGATCAATTGTTACAAATCTTCTGATTTGAATTTATAAAAATATCCCTGATTTACATGTTAAGTATAGATTTGACCATTTAATCCGATTTTGCTTTACAATTTCATTTGATCTGACAGATCGTATTCCTATCGTAAGCTTAATTTTCGTAATTAATTACCTGTTACAAAGTTACTTTTGATACTAAGTTAAAAGTTTTATAATTTGAAAGCAGAGAGACGAAAGGGTTAGGTTAAAATTACGAGGTGTGAGGTATGAGATTGAAGAGAAAGAGAGAGTTTCTCCTTGGAAATGATTACGTGCTTTCTACCTACGTCTAGGTTTAATTTGGCCATGTCCGTAATTGAAAGAACTCCGGATTTTCTGATTGGTAGAATTCTCTTCGTATTTTCTTTTTATTATAGTCATTCCAATCATATTGTCTAGAAAATACAAGAAAATTGAATAAAGTGTCATTTTTAATTGAATTGGTAGGAAAGAAATCTGTTTTATTTACAATTTTCTCTTGACATTATTGATTTAAGTCTGAATTTCTATAGTGTAATTTGATCCAATTCTGTGCAACCTTAAAATTATGCCAATGAAATTGTATGCTATAATAACATAAGTTGAGGTTAGAACTGAATGACCATTATGTAATAAAAGAAAGAAGTACACCTTTTAAAATAGTTTAAACTGACATTTTGTCACTGTACTTTTAATCAGAAAATTTAGAATTATGTTATGTGCTTCTTGTAATTATTTTTGTTATTCCAGGTTCAAGTAGGTGACGTTATCCGGATGGAGAATGACCAATTTGTCGCAGCAGATGTTCTCATTCTTTCAACTTCCGAACCCAATGGGCTGTGCTATATTGAAACAGCAGAACTTGATGGGTAAACCATTAGTAATTTACTAAAAACCTAACTAAGTTTGTTTCGAAAAATTAAGTCATTCTTAAAAAAACTCAGAAACGAAGAAAAAAAATATGGTTATTAAGAATAAGCTAATGGGTTCGTTAAAGAGAGTAGTCAAGTAATTTTTGTAAAGAAAATGGTTCGGTTGGAGAAAAATACTTGACCAACGTTTTCTTTTCTTCAATATTTGAAAACTTAACACTTAAAACGATGAGAGTTATTCAGTCTTTTCAAGAGTTTATTTTGATTTTTTATTTAGAGAAACTAATTTGAAATGTCGTCAATGTTTAACCGAGACAGCAGAAATGGGCCAAGAACCTGAAAATTTGGGATCATTTGATGGAGACATTATCTGTGAACCTCCTAATAATCACTTAAACAAGTTCGAAGGAACACTGCAATGGAAAGGGAAACGGTAATATTTTAAATAACTTCTTTGTTCTTCTAATTCTTATGTGATTTTTTATAGATATGCCTTAGATAATGATCGGATCCTTCTTCGTGGTTGCATCCTTCGAAACACACAATGGTGTTATGGAGTGGTCGTATTTGCTGGTCGTGATACAAAACTGATGCAAAATTCTGGAAAAACAAAATTTAAGAGAACCAGCATTGATCGGTTGCTCAATTTTATTATACTTGGGGTAAGACTTCTTCTACAATCTGGTTATATTGTTTAACCCAGGATAAACATAAAATAGTAAAATCAATCCCCTTCTTAAAAAATAATTACATTATTATTGATTATTTTTTGTTTCATTGGTCAAAATAGATAGTTTTCTTCTTGCTGTCCATGTGCCTGTTTTGTACTGTGGCTTGTGCCGTATGGGAAATGATGATTGGTCAATACTTTCGAGTCTTTCTACCTTGGGACGCCCTCATACCTGAACCAGCCATTGAGGGTGCTGTTATTATATCCCTACTCGTCTTCTTCTCATATGCAATTATCCTTAATACCGTCGTACCAATATCACTTTATGTCAGGTATATTTTTTTATTTCTTTTACCTAACTTTCTTTTAACTTATATTTAATAAGGTCAATTTAACATAAGACAAAAACTAAAAAAAAAATAATTAAGTTAACTTTGACTATACCCAAACCCAATCTTATTCTTCACTTTAAATACATCCAAGTTGTCACTTAAGACTTCCATTAATTTCTCTTGTTTTGACAAACCCCGCTGCCACTACTCTAATGGATTTTCCATTTCCTGCCAAGATTTGTTTAACCACCATCATGGATGGTTTTCATTTCACAAAGTATATTTTCCAAATAAAAAGTTATATAATCCTTTTTTAAGAATTTTAGTTCATGGGAATTCGACAGTTTGAATAAGAAACAATGGATTTATAGAATAGAAATAAGTGGAGTATGATACTATATTTTCATTTTTGGTGGTATATATTTTCATAGGAATAAGAAGAAAGTAAAGTAATCTTCATTTCATAATAAACTTTATTTTCTGTTCCAGTGTTGAAGTAATTCGACTCCTTCAAAGTTTTCTTATAAATTGGGATTTGAAAATGTATCATGAAGCCTCTGATACTCCGGCCAAAGCAAGGACGACTACACTTAATGAAGAATTAGGACAAATCGAATATATTTTTTCAGATAAAACTGGAACGCTAACTCAGGTAAGGTGATAGGAGACATTGGATTAGATATTGAGTTTGGAGGTAGAATAATTAAGTTATTGATATAAAAAGGAATACATTTCTTTGGTTTAGATTTTTTTTCTGAATCCTTGTTTTTTTCAGAATTCGAAAATGAATATTTGAATAAGAAAAGATTTTTGGATGTAATCCTTGGAAAAAATCGATTAAATCTATTTACGCTATTTTTTATTGAAATTCGGTCGCTTGCTTCTATTTAGCTTAAGTGAAGGAAATATCTACAAAGAGATACGAGGGATTTTTAGGAGATTATAAGAAACAAATTAGAATAAATATTGGTTTTTCCTCAGCTTAAGGATCATATAGAATTTCCTATCAATTTCCATTATTATAATGTCAAACAAATTAGGAAGATCTTAATTTGATTCCATTCCAGTGGAATCAATTCCTTCATTTTTTATCATTTATTTGAATTTATTAAATGCAAAAAAAACGCGTAATTAAACATTTCTTCATTCAATTCTTTATAAATAATTTTTACTAAATTAAAATATTCTGCTGTTCTCTTGTTTATCATAATAGTTTTGGAGTAATTTACTAAAAATTAAGTGAATTTAATTAAAATAATTGTTTTTTATTTATTTTCAGAATATTATGACGTTTAATAAATGTACAATAGCCGGTAAATCTTATGGTGAAGTAGTAGATCCTAGAACTGGTGAAATCATTGAAAATGTTGACGTAAGTTTAAAATTTCTTTAAGTTTAGATAAAGGGATAGGGTTTATTTGTTTTTGGTGAAAATAATTTTTATACTAACTTCCTTATTTATCTTTCTTATTCTGATTAACTCAAGCTTTATTTGTTATTTTAAAAAAAAATCAAAGCTTTGCTTTCATTACACGTTTTAAGAGATTTGATATCTTCTTTTTTATTTTATAGTGTGTAAATGTTCTTAGGTTTCTTGAAATTCTGTTGAATAATTTGTGCTTTCATTTCTTAGAAATGACTTGTGATGAAACAAGAACCTACACCTTTATATACTTTAAGTTCAAATCTTTTAAATATTTAAGTATTCGCTGGAATCTAGTTGTAACACAGTTATAAACCCTTCCCTGTGTTGAAATAGAACCTTCCGACTTGTCAGTGTCAGTTAGCTTTGCATTTACTCTGGCTTAGAAAGAAGAACGAAATGAGTGAAAGTTTGGTAGAGAAAGTTTTTAGAGAAATGTCAAACTTAAGCCTTTTATGAGGTTTGAATGAAGAGAAAACTACTTTACTTTATTTTCTCAGTTTGGTTAGTTAAAGGGTTTTCTTATAACTATATCTACTCGTCTTTCTTTTCTTTACAAGTATATATTTGAAATTTGAGAATTCTTATCCTAAAATTAGGATAAGTATAAAATAACTTATAAAAACACTTCTGCAGTTCTGCTGTCCTGTCCCAAAAAAATAGGAAAATAATTTACAAATTCATGTTACGTAAATCCTGAATTAGATTTTTTTAAAAGCTATGCTCCTTTTTAAATAATTTGTTTTGCTTTAACTTTTTTCTGACTGAATAATAAAATCTGTGGATTTTGTGAAAGACAATGACACTATTCTCGTCTTACTTGAAGTCGTCGTAGTAGAATGTTGTAGAAAATGTAAAAGTTCAACTGAATCTTTTACAATGCATAATTCATTTTATAAACTGTTGTTGTCTAGATGAGGAAGATTCTTGGAATCTTCTAGGTATAAAATTGCTTTGGAGGATTTGCGTTTTTCTATTAAACTCATTTATTTTCCTTTGCTTTTTCCTCCTTTCTTTATGTATGAAAGTATGGTCTTTAGTTTTAGTTTTAATGTTCAAATTCTCATTAATGCAATGCAATTCAGTTGCTGCTGGGTCTTTTCTTCCTTATTCTCAGCCATGCCATGTCACGCTCAAATTCTATATCCCAGAATTTAATTTATGTAAATATAATTTTCTTTTTTACCTTCATTACTTTCTCTGCTGGTGAAAATGTAATTGGAATATTTTATTATTTTCCTTCTCATTAAAAGTGTTTTTCAAAATAATGAGTTCCTTTGTTTAGAATTGTTTGATCTTGTTGATTAAAAGCTTCGCTTTGATTTCTGAGATTTTCTGGGCATTTCTCCATTTATTTGCTGTATTGTTTTTTTTACTTTTTCTTCTTAACTTTTTCAAAACATTTTAATTAGTTTATAAAGTATGGAGGATTTGTTAAATTGTAGAACGCACAATTGATTTAATTCGTTTATTTTTTTTTATTTTCATGCATATATTTTTATTTCATTTAATTACTAAGCAATCCTACTGTGACAATGAGAAGCTTGAAGAAAAATACAAGACTAGTAGCAGCGATGCAGAAGGAAAGAAAAAACGTCTTGATGCCGTAAATAAGGAATACTTCGGAAGTAGTCTGCCTGAATCATCCCAATTGCTTGATCCAAGTTCTCCAGCACATGCTTCCAGTATCCCACTTCACAATTTGAAGAAACCGCATGTAATCTTTTGTTTTTTTGTATTTATTTTCGCTTATTTTTTTAATATACAAAACAAGCATGTCAGATTAACTAACAATGTCGTTTCCCTTAAATAGCTTGAGTAGATTCATGGTTAAGTGATTCGAATTATGAGTGTGTTAATGTCATGTCAAGTATCCAGGATTACGTATATAGGACTTAAATCAAGTAAATTTGATTTATATTTCGAAACCTAAGAATTACAACAAATAATTTTGCTGCTTTCTGGCAGAATTTCAAGATATGAATCCTTTTGCTTCTGATTTTTCCATCTTTGTTTTATGTCATGTCTTTTGTTATTAATAAATTAAAGTAGTCAAACGCTTTTTTTTACTTTGTTTGCGTTGTAATTTGTAACCAAACTCCCTATTTGTATTCTCATGCATTGCTATTTTTTGAACAATTACTTGAATTTCCAATTTGAATTTATGAATTTTTAACAAATAGAAAAGTATTGAAAAAATATTTGTAAAATCTGATGAAACAAAAATCTATTTCTTTGTATGATTTACAGTCAATGAATCCAGTTGATTTCTCGAAGAATCCCTACTATGAGCCAAAGTTCAAATTCTACGATCAGTCTTTATATGATGCAGTACTGAATGGAGATCGAGATGTGCATATGTTCTTTCGTCATTTGGCACTTTGCCATACTGTAATGGCAGACGAGCGCCTTGGTACAGAGAATTTTCTTTTCCTTCTATATTTTTGTAGTGCTTTTTTACATTTATGTGAAAATATTCTGATCTATGACATTAGCGACGCAATACAAGAGACAGGAAATTAACTTGAGTAGAAATCTTATATTTTGCCAAAAAAGACTCTTTTATATCTTATTTCTATTGCAAAATTTCTTGGAATTCGAAACAAAACCCTTTTGCCGACAAACCGATTGAATTTTATATGGTATATGCTTAATGGCTAATTTTGTAATGTTTACGAAACCGGAAAGGGTTTAACAAAAGTGTGAAAGATGACAAATCGTAAATACTTTTTTGACTTTAAAGTTGCAACTACGAAGCATCTGTAAGATCAAATACTTTCTATAATTATTATTAATCTAACTAGCGTCAAAAACCCTTCTTTCTATGAATTGACGAAAAAAGTAATGCGGATGCGAGTAATGAAGAACATATAAATTCTTGCGAATATCCAATGTACCAATTGTAGTTAATACTGTTATTTTTTCTTCCAGGAAAATTGGAATACCAAGCCCAATCACCAGATGAAAACGCGTTGGTCTCAGCAGCCAGAAATTTTGAATTCGTTTTCAAAGAAAGGACACCTGATAGTATTACAATAACTGCTCGAGGTGTTGAAGAAGTTTATGACCTTCTTTGTATCCTTGATTTTAACAATGTCCGAAAACGAATGTCAGTTGTACTTCAAAGTCGAACAGATGACAGGATATATCTTCTTTGCAAAGGAGCTGATTCTATTGTTTATGAACGATTGGAAATGGGAGCTGTAGATGTCAAGTCTAGAACTCAAGAGCATCTCAATGTAAGTTTCTTCACTAACTATAAGAACGAACCTCAAAACCAAAGATAATTAGGTTAACTTTTCTATTTCGAGTCGCCCAATAAACTTTCATAACTTAGTTTAGGGAGAAAGTAAGTGTTGGTTTCGTGGTTTGTTGAATGAGTTTTGACTCATGGATTGTAGTAGAAATAGTAATAGTGGTAGAATTCAGGAAGATTCTTGTTTACCTTGGAGTTTTGTTAATTGAATTTCAGAAATTTGCTGGAGAAGGACTTCGAACTCTGGTTTTGGCAGTTAAAGAACTCACACCCGAATATTTCGAAGACTGGAAGAACCGTCACCACGAAGCCTCCATCTCAATGGTAAACCGGGAAGAGAAACTGGATGCAATTTATGAAGAAATCGAACGAGACATGAAACTGATTGGAGCAACAGCCATTGAAGACAAACTTCAAGACGGTGTGAGTTCCTGTATAGCTAATTTAGTACAAGCAGATATGAAAGTTTGGGTACTTACGGGGGATAAACAAGGTATGATTAAGATATGAATCCATTCATGCACATTGTAATTTTGTCATGATTTTTAAATTATAGAAACAGCAATAAATATTGGATACTCCTGTCAACTTCTGACTGATGAAATGAACGATATTTTTATTGTAGATTCGTCTTCATTTGAAGAGGTTTACATAAAGATTGGCTTGGTTGATCACATTAAATAATTCTTTTGTTTGATCAGGTCAAGTCACAACTCCTTAAATATTTGGACGCATTACAAAGAGGTTCCTGTGCAACTGGTGATACGTCTAGGCTAGGAGATGTCAGTTTGGTGACTTTTAGTGAAAGCGATTTTGGTCCTGGTTTTCATCCTGGTGATGGTGACAGCGCACAAGAACACGAAGGCAACGGTGGCTATGCTATTGTTGTAAATGGCCATTCTCTGGTCCATGCTCTCAATCCTCAGTTGGAACAACTGTTCCTTGAACTAGCATCTCAATGTATATTTTTGTTAGAAATGGAAGTACTAAGAAAGAAATGCTTACCTTTTTCTTGTTTGCAGGCAAAGCTGTGATTTGCTGCCGAGTCACACCACTTCAAAAAGCTCTAGTTGTAGAACTTGTCAAGAAATTTAAAAAAGCAGTCACCCTTGCAATTGGCGATGGAGCAAATGACGTTTCAATGATTAAAAGTAAGCAGATTAAACGTGACAAAAAGTTAGGAATACTAAGTATTTTTTATTTCATAGCTGCGCACATAGGTGTTGGAATCAGTGGCCAAGAAGGTCTACAAGCTGTTTTAGCTGCTGATTATTCCATCGCACAGTTTAGGTTCCTCGAACGATTATTACTAGTGCATGGTCGCTGGTCCTATTATCGAATGGCCAAATTCCTCCGTTATTTCTTCTACAAAAACTTTGCCTTTACACTAACTCACTTTTGGTATGCCTTTTTCTGTGGATTTAGTGCTCAGGTATTACTTTATAATTTAAAACATAATGAATCATGATTATATTTTATTTATTTCTTATTTCAGACTGTGTTCGATCCAATGTTTATCTCAGTTTATAATTTATTCTATACTTCATTACCGGTTCTATCAATAGGAATATTTGACCAGGATGTGAATGATGAAAATAGTTTACGATATCCAAAATTATATAGACCTGGCCATCTCAATTTACTATTTAATAAGAAGGAATTTTTTAAATCTGCTTTGCACGGATTTGTAACTTCTTGCGTCCTTTTTATTGTTCCTTATGGTATATTAATTATAGTCACAACGCTTAATATTATTTTAAAACTTTTTTATTAATTTAGGGACATATAACCACGCCATATCTGCAGATGGGCAGGGTTTGTCTGATCAAATGTTATTTGGGAGTGTTGTCTCCACTATTCTAGTCGTTGTTGTAACGGCACAGGTATTGAGACTATTCTAACCGTATTATGTCTTTTAAATTCTTAGTTTATATTGTCACATTTCAGGTTGCCTTAGATACCTCATATTGGACAGTATTTAATCATATTACTATATGGGGTTCTGTTCTCTTTTTCTTTATTCTACATTATTTATATAACTTTACTATTGGTGGAAGGTATTTAGGATCTCTTACAAAAGTAAGTCGTCTGGTTTAAATTGTATGACTTTGTCGAACTCATAATGTCTTATATAAGAAAAGACGTTAAGATTTATTTCCTTAATTTAATTTTACAGGCTCTGCAGGAAGCAAGTTTTTGGTTTACTTTGGTACTTACTGTCATGTTTCTCATCATTCCCGTGCTTGCATGGAGGTTCTACTTTTATGACGTTCATCCTACCCTTTCAGACCGTGTTAGATTGAAACAACGCGTCTCATCCGCAAAGTAAAACAATACAAAATATATAATTCCAAAAGAACAGGGTTATTTTCAATTTCTTTTGTAGGACTCGTCAAGCATTTGACAAAGCATTTCGTACTCCATCGGCAAGAAGAAGTCGACGATCTCTTCGTTCTAGTTACGCTTTCGCTCATCAAGAAGGATTTGGCCCTCTCATCACTTCTGGAAAGATTATGCGCAAAGTATACACAGTCAAATAATTTATCAACTTCCTATTATTATTATTAATAGGAATATTTCTACAATTAATTCAAAATCTCATTTAATTTCTACAGCCAAAAAGTAACAACAACCATACAGCCGGTTCTACTGTTGCCAGTCTAGTTTCAAGTGTGGCTAATTTTGGTGCAAGTTCTGGAGGGGTGAACTTATCAAGAAGTCCGCGTATAACAATGGTCACACCGCAAGGGCAAGAAACAAGGGAATCTGTTTCAGTGAGACTCTGATTGTGATAAATTGTTAGAAATATTCAATAATTTTAACGAAAATCTTTTGGGTCCCTAAATAACGTATCAAAAAATGTTTCAGTAATTATTTTATACATAATCATAACAATGAAAGGCAGGAACTTTCCAATATTTTCTCAACATTTTTTGCACATGCTTTCTGTGAAGCTTGCACGCATGCATATCTAAATTTGTTGAATGGTGCTACATTACATTACTATTTATTATTATGAAATGATCCAGTTTCAAAATCAAATGCATTTTAACGTGGAAATAAAATTAACTTTGGTTTTATATAGTTAGCTAGTCTTCCATTTTTTAAAAACCTGTTAAATTTTTGAGAAAAATTAATTCCTTTCCCGTCCAATATTTACCTAAAGTTATTAATTATGGTGCTGGTTCTAAATGAAATCGCATTGAGTTGGTTCTATGAATTAATTATTGTTAAAGATGTAATTTGCTTAGTTATATGTTTAGTTAAGCTATACTGAAATGTATTGTTGTTGTTTTGCGTCTGCTGTACTTCAGAGACTCATTCCGTTTTCAGAATAAAAGCTTTATTGTAACCTTATTACAACACATTATATTAAAATAAAGAATACTTTTTGTATTTGCTTAAAATGCTTTCAATGTCATCAATCATTTAAATTCTAAATTAATTTTATTGTAAGCATGAAATAGATATCTCAAGATAACAATTAGAACAAATTGCTTCTCATAGAGCTTTTATTTCAAAATAATTTAAAACACCGGGTATGTATTTGTACATCAAAACATCTTCTTAATTGTAACTAGAGTATAAAACCTAATTGAAAGTTAACTTGTATTCAAATTCATTTCACTTTTTTCTTGTGGACGAAGGTGTGAATTAATTTTTATTACCTTCTCCACCATTTTGTAGAAATTAAAATTTTAAGCATTATTCCCTTCTACCTCCTGTGCTTGTGCAGTGTTTGATCCAACATCTGGTACAGAATTGGAGCTCTCTGCAACGGGAGTTGAAATTTTTGCAGAATCTTCCATTGGAGAATTGTTTAATTCTTTAGAACTTATTCCTGTGTCTTTTTCTTCTTTTTGAGGTTGGACTATTGGAAATTCAGGATTGTTGGAAACTAATGGTTCGACAGTATCAACACTAGTATTTATGTCTGAATCTTGAATTTTTCCTTGGGAGCTTGCAATAGGTTCTGCCGGCGGTGCTTCTATAGGAGTTTTCTCTTCAAGTTGGACTTTTTCTTCTGCAATTGGTTCTGCTGGCGGAATATCTACAGGAGTTTTCTCTTCAAGTTGGACGTTTTCTTCTGCAATTGGTTCTGCTGGCGGAATATCTACAGGAGTTTTCTCTTCAAGTTGGACTTTTTCTTCTGCAATTGGTTCTGCTGGCGGAATATCTACAGGAGTTTTCTCGTCAAGTTGGACTTTTTCTTCTGCAATTGGTTCTGCTGGCGGAATATCTACAGGAGTTTTCTCGTCAAGTTGGACTTT
>JAQGCN010000702.1:0-16001 GCA_034699725.1 Friesea truncata | reverse complement strand
TAAAATGTAGCAGTAAAATATTCTTGTTCAATGCGTGTAACGGTAAGTTTTAAACATTTGTATTAGAATTATACAACTGGGATTAATTTGATTAAACCAGTAGTAGCTTTTAAATCTAAGCCATGAAGAGAAAATTGAGCTTTCTATCTTGTACTTATGGAGTAGAAACAAAAGAAATAGGAATAGAAAAACCACATTTAAGACCCTTCCTTTCCCTTCCTAGAGTTTTTAATGTAATTCTAAGACACAGTTCGTTAAACCATAAAGTGTGATTTGGATGTTGGAGTTGAAGTGGAAGAAAGAAATTTGGGAATTAGTTGAATTTCTTCGATTCTCTTTTTATCCCCTTTTCTCTTCTAATCAAGGAAGATTTGCGTGAGAAGGGGAAAGAAAGTGAAAGTGGTGGACAACTGTTTAACTTCTCAAGAGGAGACGAGGAGGGTCCCTTGTTTTTCTTTCTTGGATCGTAATTCCTTTATGGGTCGTTCTTTTTTCTTAAGTTTAACATTGTAAGGGTATTACTTTAGGGAATTTATGGATGAAGTTAATAGGAGACAAAGTGAGCCTCTAATGACATTGAAGTTCCTCATGTCCCGACTCTTAAATGGACTTTCTCCTCATTTTCTCCTTTCTTTCTCTTTTCCTGTACACCCATGCGAAACGAATTCATAACATTTAAGAAAAACGAAGGAAATCGATGAGACTAACTTTTCCTCTTTTCTTTTTTTCTAAAGAGAAAAGAATTCTACTAAAAGCTCATCATAGAACACTTTCTCCTCGCCATCTTCTTCTTCACAAACAACCAATTAAATCCATTTAGGAAACGTATTATATGAATGTCATGTCTCATGTACTATTATTATTACCTAATAAATTTTGGCTTCTGGCTTTATTCCTACTTAAGTCACAAATTGCCCTTTGTAATATTGCACACATGATAGAAAACTTTCCAAAAATGTCTCTTTCTTTCCTAGCCTGTTTCTGAAACTAAAAATTTGATCGATTCCATCTTTAACCAATTTATGAGTTGAAAGGATGCTATGTTTGTAGAATGCTTTTCAAATCTAAATCCAACCAGTTGTAAAAATGAATAATGCAGTAAATACTTTTACAGTAAAAAGCTTCAAAGATTATGTGACGAATTTTTTTAGAAACATTTTTCAAACAGCTTTCAAAATACCTCGAATTTCACGCCTTGCTATAAATACCTCCGCATTCCAAAGACTTCTCAAAACATTTTCAAGATTATGGCAAACTGCCGTTCGTATTCCAAAGCTGTCGAATGAGAGTCTCTCCTCCTCATTATAGCGCGACAGCATCGTCAAATTGTCATTGTGTGTCCATTCTCAAGTGTTGAAAGGTTACTTTTGAAATCCTGATCCTTGGCTTTAATTGAGTGGAAACTGAATTTAAAAGTGGAGAGTCTTATCCAAGAATCAAAAGAAAAACTCCACGGACGAAGGAAAGAAATCAGCTTTAAGCCTCTTCTTTTTCTTCTCGGTTGCCTGCTGACACTTGAGGGATCAGTTTTTGAATCGGATCCCTTAAGTCCCAAATGTAGAGTTTAAAAAAGAAAGGGGGGGGGGTTGATTGTGTAAAAAGGAACAACAGTTGCAAGATCCTAGGTTCAGTTTGTTCTCTTGTAGGAAGGTAGAGATGACGTGGGTCCATGACAAGCTCCTAGATTCCGAGATCCCAAGAGTCTCGGCCACCATCCGTTCCTTTTCTCTCTTCAGAATGTCTTATGAACTCCGTTTGCCGTATGTTACTACTCCTCTCTACACCGACTTTTCAGATTTATCATCTGCTTCTTTTCTATCCACAGTACAAACAAGTTTACTCCAAAAACGCCTCTTTACAAACTGACTCAACATCTTTTGTCTTATTTTCTAGAAATAATACCCATTCAAGAAAAGAAGCAGGGAGAAGGAAGTACTGGCTATTTATAGCCTTATTCTTATAAAATGACACAAACAACTGCTTGAAACTTAATCAATTTCCACTTTACATATTCATTTCGTTCATTTTCTCCTTTGACTTAACACTTAACTTAAAGGAGGTGAAAGTTATACAGAGTGAATGTGTTTTCGAATACTTTTCAAAGTTTATTTTGAAATCTTAAAGTCAGGATTAATTTGAAATGCTATGCTGAACATATCACCATAGGTTAAAGTCGTAGGTGTGTAAACTTTGGAAAATGTGAAAGAAACAAATCAGCGATCTTTGCCAAAAAATTCTTTCCTTAAATTTAATATAATCATTCTATTTTACCCCAATATCTGTCATGAGTTTTAAATGGTTTACATAAATTTATTTCAAAACAAATTGAAATGGATCAGAAAACTGGTTTTTGGTTTTTTAATTTTTAAGGAAAAAAAGCTAGGGAAGAGACTGTATTACGTAGTTGAAATGCGTCTAAATTTATTTCCTCTCATTCTTACTTTACAATTTCATTTCAAATATTTGAATTTTTAAATAATAGGAAAAAAGTAGGCTAAAAAACTTTAAATTGCATGAAGTTTAGTTCATAAATTTTTTATCCTATTTGTAAAAAAATTATTTTTAATTTATATGAATGCTGCTTCAAACTTTAATTTTTTACGGCTTCATAGTCATAACTCTTTAGCAAATCAAGGATGACTTGCCCTTTTGTCCCTGTCAGTTAAAGCATGTCTGACTGACCATAGAAAGTAATGAGAGTCTCTTAATGAAACTGACACGGAATGAAATGTGAGGTATCTAACAGCATGAGCTCAGATCCTTACAAGGCTTCCAAAAACTGCAACTGTGAGTGTGAAATTTACGATTGTATAAAAAAGAAACGGAGGTTAACCTCATCTGCTGCTACTCCTCGAGTATATAACCAGTATCAACCCTTCTTCTAAAATTCTTCTCTTAAAGTAGCCTATTCGGTAGGAACCAAGAAGGCCAAAAAAGGATTCTCAAAGGTGTAATATGTGTTTCTTTTTCTTCTTAGGATCACAAAGGGCAGTCTCAGAAAACTGTTTTGGTAGATGGGAAAAAGAGCCCTTTTTCCTTTCAATTTAGAAGAATAGGGAAGAAACAAGTGAAGAGGAAAAGTTTGATTGCAAGGAAGGATCCATTGGGATGAAAAAAGGGAAAAGAAGAAACGGGGTGGGGTGAAGATGGAGTGGGGAGTTAAAAAGAATGGATCCATTTCCAAGGGTTCTTCCATCGTTAAAGTAAGAAAACCTGAGTATTTCGTCCACCTGTCTTTTTCTCTCTTTTTGAATTATAAGTCTCATCAGCATAACTAGACAAAGATTCATTTCAGTTCATTGTGATGAATTCATTGAAGATGAAGATAGCAAAGAAAGAACGGGAAAAGAGTTTTCCAGATTACATTCCAAAGGAATCATCTTCTGACTCTCCAGAAGAGAACAAGTGGTTTCCATTGTCATTTTCAAGAGAACTTTTCTATAATTTCAATAGGATCTAATTAATGAATAGAAAATGTAGAATGAGAAAGAAGTCAATAATTTCTTATGCAATTTTCCACGAGTCCTTACAATATAATATATGATGAAAATCAGAGAAAAATTTGCTTAATCTTTCCAAACGATCTAATTTAATCTAAATAGGAATAAAATTTCAATTAATTGAAATTAGAATTATTTATTTCGTAAAGTTATGTTCAACACTAAAATATTTCTGCCTGATCTGATTTTAATTCGACATAACCGTACCCAATCTGTCATATAAATCTATGCCTTCTTGTATAATTATTCTGAATCGTGATTTGTGCTTTATAAAATCTTTGGAACGACAAACTTACAAAAGTAGTGGAATTTATTTGCTTGTAAAACACTTTGTCCCTGCCATGATTCCAGGATTCAAAATCTTGATTGCTCAAATAGTTTTTGGGTTTGTGGTTTTTAAAGTCCAGCTTTTTTACGTACCACCGTCATTTAAGGATCGCATTCTCGAATACGGGGCAAAATGTATAGTTAATTATTATGAAGATGCGAATAATGGAACTGAAAAACCAATATATAGATTTTGCAGTTGTAGACCTGGACAAGGAGGAGGAGAAAGATATTGTTTAAGTGGTCTAGGCCCATATTACTTCCCTAAGGCAAAATATGGCAAACCGTGTAGGCCAAAAATACTTGATTGTGATTCCCCAAGTCCTTCTGTGTGTTGTCAAGTGTAAGTAAATAACTAATAATAAAATTACTGTGATTCAGATTTTATATTGTAAAAATCAATTAGGGAAGACAACAGTCGCTCGAATGGGGTTTGTAATGTCACAGTTGGTCAAGCTTCAGGAATTAGAAATTGTTACTGCAAATTTAAAGAGAATAAATGTAATCCTGACTCAGAAGTTCCATCTCGAGGTTACGACGAATGTAAGAGTAAGCTAAATTGTGGTGATTTCGACCAAGAATCTTGTTGCCAACTGTAAGATTTTGTTTTTGAATTATATTTTATTCACGCCGTGTATTTGCGGTAACTTGTTTTTCTTCTTTTGTTTATAGTAGTAAACAACAGCACTTTGGAACTTGTAAAATACTATCGAGAACAATCCGGATCAAACGGTATGAGGTTAGATGCTATTGCAAATATAATACCGTAGAATGTGGAGATACACAGTTTGTTCTTGATTCATATGGTAACAATACTAAAAGTTGTCATGAAAGATTGCAATGTGCAAACAACGAAAAACTTTGTTGCGAAGATACGCACCTGTAAAGGGCCAGGCCATAACATAACGTTAATTCAGCATTGTAAAAACTACATAGCATTTACAGTTTACAGATTAGTATAATATGTCATTTAAAATCGAAATATAAAATAAATAATTGTCTTATGCAAAATAAATTATGCCAAACTGAAACTAGCCAAATCCGCACAGATTTACAATTAGTATAATATGTAATTTATAATCGAAAATAGAATCAGACAGAACATGATTATTATGAAAATCAGGGGGAAAATATTTTAAATATATCGCATTATTGCGTTTAATGAATAGGTGAATTAAGGTAAATTTGAAAATTTAATTGACAAATAAATTAAATTTAAGAAATGGAATTGAATGATTGAAAGACAGAGACAAATCCGCGTAAAGGACCCATTGTTAGTACTCTAGGAATAATCCCTTGCTAACATTTGAAAGGAGGTTCATTGAGTTGCTTTAAGATTAGATAACTTCCTTCAAAGTAGTCTCTGTCGCCTGAATCTCTTTCTTTTGGTGTGACAGATGAAGAAATGGGATTAAGAGAAAGACCTCTTAATCCACTACTCTCTTCCTTCCAGGGCCTGGATTCATTATTGCGATTAGAACGTGTCTACTCCAAACAAAAGCCTTTCCGGAACATCATCTTTTCTATTGTTCTCGATCCTTCAATTTCTATTTCGCTCCAATGAACTTGGAAGATGAGGTTCCTCCTGAGTTTCTCGACCAATCAAAATCATCTTTCTGTTCTATGTTCTCTTGCTTGTAGTAGCGTAAAACTATCCTAAGACATAACTTCAAATGCCATAAAACTTCCCACTTGCATACCAAAATTCATATAGAGAGGAGGTGAGAGAAGATGAGGATGTTGTTGGAATTTTTCAAGCAGGGTTTGGATTTTTACTCAAGAAAGTTAAAAGTGAAAATTGTGAAAGAAAGAAAATTTTCTGTCTTATACTCACAGGAATGAAATAGAAATGATTAAGTCGTTGGCTAACAAAATCGAAATTTAGAAACTACGAAATTAGAAAGAAAACCGAAGAGAAACTAAATAGTTAAAATTGAATAAATTATAATAATGCGATGAATGAAATCAAATTTTTTCTCCTTTTAGCGGAATATGCAATCTTTAATAATATTTAGAATGTTAATAAAAGAAGTAATTTTTTCACTACTATTTCTAAAAAATTTCATCGTAATCTGATAACTCTGGTTCATCTTGAGATGAAGACAGAGTAAAAAAAGAACACAGCGAGAAGAGCATAGTGTAGATGAGATCTAATCAATCATGGGAAGGAAGGGGTTATGAGCTCCTCGTTTTCTAGGAAGCAAATGATAATCGTTATGCGGGACGGCTGTCGTAAAGCAAGAAAAAAAAGAGAGAGGACAGGAGTCGTAAAGCTGAAACAAGGGGAAAGGCGTGTGTTCTTATCTTGAGTTTAGCATAACGGAGAAAGCACAGAGGATAGTTTTTGGAGATTAGATCTTCTTGGATATCTTCTCTACGTCTCTAAAACCCTTCTTCTAACACAATTTCTTCATATTATTATAATAGACACGTGGAAAGGAAAGCTTCCTAACCACAGGAACCTTATCTCACACCTAAGACCTTAGAGACTAAAGGCAGCATCTGCCTTAAGGAACCAACCTCATCTTCTTCTCAAATCTAAAGAACATCTTAAACCACACCGCAAAAGTAAAGTCAGAGTTCTCAAAACTTTCAGCATTACCTTTTCCTTCTATTACTCACTTTTCTCTTTCTGATTAGTAGATGACGTAAAATGAATAATTAGATATTTGGTTTCATAATTTTTTAAATCTTGAAATAAATTGAAAGCTTTAATATTTTTAGAATGTTTCTCACATTTAAATGGTTTTTGTTATAACCATATTTTTTGTATGCTCCTTCCTTTTTTGTTGCAATGGATGTTTTCTTTTCAAGACCTGTCATAATTCATCCGGAAGAATTGCTCTAGTTTAAGAATTTGAGATGATTTGTGGGTTATTTACATTTGTGTAATATTTTATACATGCGTATCAGTGGCATTTTTATTGTTTCTATTTTCCATGACTCCTAATAACCCTATACAGCTCGAATATCAAGTAAGCATCATCTGCTCTCCTGTTTCAATTTTACAAGCTTACTCTGCCAAGAATCAAATACTTGAACTTTGCGTGCTAAGCATGTAAGAAATGCTATGTGTTTTTCTCGTGATGATTTTCTAAAGTTTGGCTAAAGAAGCATGCTTATGCTCTGCTTACGAGACAAATGGAGAGAAAGCACTTGATGACAAAAATGTTTCTACTCGTTTTCATTTCAATCACCTTCCTTCATTTCATTTCACAATTATTCATCATGTATTTCTCTTACACTTGCATCTGAAATGTAACACCGTAAATACACTTTAGGGAGCATATGCATATTCTGTCACATTGCATTTTCCTCTGTTTCTTCAAGATTTATCGCCAAGAGGCGATGTCTTAAATTCTAACACCACACTTTCAACTTTCCATATATGTAACAAATGAAACTAACAAGACAATGTTATCTCTGTGTGCAAAGTTAAAATTTTGTCTTTAACTATAAATTGTAAAAGAAGGAAATTCTTGTCATTTCTTTAATTAAGTTGAATACAAATGGTAAGAAATTTCTCTAAAAATCCTCACTTTGCTATATAAGTGAAGATAGACTCTTTTATTTTTGAACCAATTAACGTCACCCACACACATACTCTTCATTCTGATTCAAGTTTATACTAATTACTCGGGTGACATTCTGAGGGTGATGACTTCTACGACTACGAGGGTAGTAGTGGAACCATATGTGTATTTCTTGTACATGGAAAATAGTCTTCTTGAATTGTTTGACTGCCTAATGGTCTATGCTCGAGTGGTTCAGAGGATTGAAAAACTCATTCTTGTAGGTCCCATTAGTAGTATCCAATACGAGAAACACGTATTACTTAAACCTCTCGTCTTCATGAAAAGGAATATGAATCCATTAGAAGACTCATTAGTTACTTATCAAAGTCGGAGAAACTAACTTTAAAAAAAAGAAAACTTTCTTTTTAAAACCAAACTTTTTTAATAATAGGCTTTGAATTTTCTTTTTTCCTTACTTTTTATTTCTTCTATTGAAATACATTTTTAGATTTATCTTGTTAAGATCCTGAGTTTTTTCCCTCAATAATAATGGACGAAAGGAGATCAATTTGCCTTTGAGATTCATTCCTGAGGGGAAGGAAATGAAATAGGATTTCTTTTTTTTTTATTTTTGGCAAAAGAAGAAAGTAAAGTTACGATACAGAAAAACAGAAAAAGTAAAGTTATAAGTTTTGTACTAAAGAGTCTTCCAAAGATTAAATCCAATATGGATGAGAGGCACGTTAATATTTCTTATGTTTTCCTTTCATTTCTCTTCTCTTTCTACAAAGTTAAGTTAAGGCGACGATCATTTTCATTGGCACGTTCCAAGCCACATTTTAGTATTAAGCCATCATTTCATCATCTGTCACCCTCACACATTTATATTTTCTGTCATTGGAAAAGAAGACAGGGATCATTAACCAGTTCTGCTGCATAAGCAACTAAATGCTTACTCCTTTAATACGTTGACGGATATTTTAAATATTCCCTCAATAATACACGCGTCACTCTCCTTAATCATCCATTTTACAATCATATACATCCTTATATTCCAAAAGAACACACGTCTCTCCATCTTCTTCACTGTGTATAGTAAACTGTATTTTGAAAGCAACACGCGTTTTTTGATGTTATTAAAAAAAAGTTTGGAGAAAACAAGCCCCACCATCCGCCGCGACATCATGGATCTCTCTTATACTGAAAATCAATCAACTTCAAAGTTTTTTGAAACTTTATTCTTTCAAAATTAAAATTAAGTAGGTCGATCTTATGAATTTAAATAACTAATATTGGTTATATAAAATTGAATTATCAATTTGTGCAAAGTCAATAATAGTAGAATTTGTTTTAGGTTTTCTTATTATTACAAGGACAAGGTTTTTGTTTTTTCTTATGTTTGATTTTTTTCATGCGTGTTTTGCAAGAGAAAGGATTATAAAAAGAGAAAGTCGACAGTTTATATGTGATTCAAGAGTAATTCTCTTCGTTTCAAGTTTCTACCCTGTGCTCAGTTCTTGAATGAATATCAAGTGTATACCTTAACTACTATATCCATTATTATTACCTTTATTATATCCACCTACACTACACAATCGATTGTTGTGAACGTGTAATTTTGCTCTGTTCTGGAAATCTAATGCAGTCAGTCAAGCAATAATACGTTAAATTATCCAATTGTAAATTGATATAAAATTGGACAATAAGTATAATTTATTTGAACTAGAAATGAACCTATTATACTAAACTTGAATGAAGTAAAGGGTAACAATTGCCTCCTCAGTGACTAGTGACATGACATGGAAAAAAGAAGTGACTAACTATTTGAAATCCCATCTTGTTCTCCTCTGTGTTTATGAAGCGAAGCTGTTTCACTTCCTATCAAATTTTATTTCCTAATAACTTAAATCTAGCTTTCTAACTTTTTCTCTTTACCCGTGGGCTTGAAATTGTTTGAGTTCCGCTATGACCTGTCATTGGAACAATGTGATTTATGCTTGTTCCGGAGGAAGATTGCACCTGCGTTCCATATCTCACTTCTTATGAGACGTTTGTTAGGAGTTGCGACTCTTTTTCTGTTTTAAGCTCTTTTCTAAGCGAAACACGTTCGTCTTAACACTCCATTGAACCAATACGCTTTTGGACGAACTATACTCGTTGTAGGGGAAAAATTTCGCTTCTCTGCACTTTTTCCTTAAAAAATAGAATGAAGAAGAAGAAGAAGACTCAGCAGGAACTTCCTTTGCCAATGGTTTTTATAACCTGACTTTTTACTCCTTGTCGCCTTCACTCTCTTTCTTTTCAGCTTCTTTCACCATGACGTAATTATAAGAACTCATCCACGAGAAAGGAAGTTATGTACTTTTAACTCTCTAATGGGATTTAGAACTCTAGAAAGTGACTTACCGAACATTCGTCCTCCTTTACAAACTCCAATGTTGAAAATAGTCATAACGAGAACTAGTAGAAGCATACTACCGGAACTCCTCGTGTTCATTTTGAATTTTTGCATGCTAAAGTTTAGTGAAGAAAAGGATTTGGTAGACTTCGTGATTAGAGTAGTTGATATTGTATTTAAGAATGAAGCCATAATAACAGTGGAGAAAGTCTATAATAATAAATACAATTTCTACTACTAGACCCAGTTTCAGTTAACAATAACATAATTCTTTTGTTTTGTTTTTTTTCGCCTCGTTTTCTTTCTCCGGAGGAAATCCTTGATCGGTTTCTTATTTCTAAAAACTAACCAACCCACGCACTTACTTTCTCTTCTTTCTCTCTTGAGGAAGTAAAAGTCACTCAAAACATCGTTTAACAATAAGGTATTTTTTTTTTATATTTTACAGTTTAATGAGTCTGACTCTGCCAATTTGTACTTAGGAAGTAATTGGAGTAATAATAGGGAAAAAGACTCCCTTAACTGAAGCACTTAAACTCTGCTTATTGGTGTCCCTTACTGCTACGAGCTAAGAACAGTCTTCGAGGGAAGACAAACGAGAACTGAGAACTTTCCCCTAAACTTACTCGAGGTAGAGTCCTCGAATGAGTGAGGAGTGAGTTCCGTTTTTCAGATTGAAGGGAACGGAATCCATGTCCCATTCCCAGAAGCACAAAAGAAGAAGATCTCTTCCACTCAAAAAGACAGGTGTGCTTCGAACAACAAGAGCTCCAGGTAAAAAATCATCCAAAGAGGATACTACCTGGGGGAGGCTAATACAAAAACTCACGTTAATGTCTTTATGACAAGAGTAATGGAATGGGTTTCCCTTTCGGCCAATTGAGTTCAAGAAAAAGTAATAATACTTCGATGCTCCTTTTCTTATAAATGAAAAAATAAGTAAAAAATCCTCAGGACTAAAAAACACTTCAATTTTTAAGGAGCTTCCGATGTAAGAGGATGTTTGGAACGAAAACGATTTCCCAGGAGGTACCAGGTGACTAATTTTGTACTGGAGCAGGTGAACTTAAAATTGAATAAAAGACTAAACTGACCTTGTCTTCCATGTGAAAGGCCATCCATGAGGGTCAAAGACTACAGTGATTTTTGAGATGTCAAGAAATAAATTTCACCCTTCAGAATTGGAATTGAAAAAATTGATCAACGAGTCTCACAATTTTTGTAGCTTGTACAAATTATATTTTTTAACTTTTATTAATTTGTCTACGCAAAAAAATTTGCTCACCAGCTTTTCTGTTTTTAATGCATAAGTTCCTTAGTAATATTTGTGATGATTTGGTGAGTTTAAGTTTAAAATTGATTGACAAGAGAATATTAAATATGAATTATTACCCTGAAAATTGAAATAATAGGACCTGTTAGCATGAGTCCTTTTGATAAATAGTAGACTCACTAACACCGACTACACAGAATAGTACAAAAGAATGACAAATCATCCCTCATGCAGAATTCAAATGACTCTCGATTAATCACCACCTCCTGAACTTATGCTTCTACACGAAAACTTAAATTACCCAACAATATTAGAGGAGCTATTGAGTACATAAATTAAAAAATATAATTTGAAAGCTTAATTGGAATTTGGGCTAAGGTCAACGACCCTTGCATTGAAATTTAACCCACATTGTCTCGTTGTTGTAAGTGTATAGGAAGCGGATGCATAAAATCTTGTTGCATAATTTTAAGCACGAAACCAATTTAACCCAAAAAATCGAATTTAAAGATTCAAAACTTTCTCTAAATTCTCCTGTAGGCTAAGGCTTAAACTTTTCACAAGAAAAAGAAAGGAATAGAAAAGAAGGGAGAAAGTAGTAAGTGGATCCTGTTTATAAATTCATCTCTCCATACACACACAAAACACCAAAACCTCAAAATCCTTCCTTTTCTTATAAAATTCTAATTGAATCAGGAACACAACTCAATATCCTTTCACCCTAAACTCATAAAAATTCACCCAGGCCAAAAAGAAATCTCGATTCTTTCTATTCACTTTTTCTTTCATAAAGTCAGAAGGATCAGAGTCAAAGTAGGAGGGTCTTCTTTTTCATATCGGATCTAAACTGTAAACTATACTTCCACTACTACCGAAACTTGGTTGAGCGTGTAAACTTTTTTCATTGATCTTAAGAGTGATAGGGTCGAAGGGAAGGAAAAAAAGGAGAAAGGAAAAATAACTCAAGCAATTGATAACACAGGGACATTATATCTATAAAACTGTCAAAGTTAGAAGTGGTTTGAGTCTCCAGTCTCTAAAATCGAGATGCTTACTTCAGAGAATTCTTAAAAGAGACAAGGAGCTTCCTCCCTAGTGGGGGTAAAGTGAGTCTGGAGAAAATTTTTACCGTTGTTGTAGTTAACGACTCGTAAGAAAGGTTATGTCTCCCCATCAATACTTCCAGGATGGGGGACCAACATCTTGGAAAAACAGACCAAAAAATTGATAGAAAGAAAAACACATAGCTAACCGCTGATATCGAGAAAACTGCAGACTCGGGCATGATCATGACAGACTATTTTAGAATGTCGTTGGATTTGGGTGTTTGAAGTCATGATGACAAATTTCTCAAGAAAGAATGAAGTGAAAGTTTAATTTTTTAGATAAGTGAAAAGCTTTTATAGCATTTACCAATTAATTTTTTAAATAAAAGCAGACGATAGTATAAAATGCTTCCAAAACCAACCACAAATGTTGAGTTATACTCAAATCCTGAGCAATTGTGTAAGCTGATACTTTTGTGCTGGTTTCTCGATTTGAGACAAAAGCAAAAAAAAATTGAGTGAAATTGGGATACTGGAGGAAGGGATATGGATAGGAAATTGAAGCCATTAGAGTAGTCAAGAAGAAAAGTCAGTAGTATTACTGAAAAGATGAGGAAGAGAAGATATTCTCTTTTTCAAAGGAAGAATCAGAGAGAAAGTCAAAGCGGAATAATGAGGAGAGGTACTTTCTCTTATCCATGATCCGAATTGTGAAAATCCGTTTTGTAAACAAACGGGATTGGAAACAATGAAGACTCAAGCGTATTGACAGTCTGAAGAGAAAATCTTCCCTTTCTACTTTAACTTAATTAGGGATTGGCCACAGATGAGATTCTCTTTTGGTTAGTTAGTCATTCACTTCGTCAACTCAGCATTTCTACTGTCAAAAGTCCACCCTTCATCCTAGTCCTAGTCATTCATCACATCACATCATCAACAACTCAAATCAGGTTCCATTGGAACACAAAACAGAGGAAAGGATTCCAATAATGAATGAATCAACTTTAAAATCCGAGAAAGGAAAAGTAAAAGTTTCATTCCATTCTCTTCTTTCGATCCTTGAATCCTTTAGAAGGAATTTTCGTTTACTTTCCCTACTGCTCGACTGTGGAGAAAGTAGAATAGTGTCGTCGCGCTCTCATTCATGTCAAAAGAAGGGATGTCCTTTAAAGAACCTCTCCCTCGTGTCCTAGATAATGGTCAACAAGAGAGCGCTTGGCAGTTTTATGCAGATTGTTTCCAATTCTAAAAGCGGCTTGTGTACACAAACTTCCAACTTCTCTATTTCTCAGACTTTAACATCCACATTGTCTAAAAGTTTGTGGACGGTGAGGTTTAGGTTCATAAAAAAGAGTTTATAGCTCTCAAACGTCTTTATGAACTAACAAACAAAACAGAAGGAAATGGAAGATTATTTTAACTTTGTGAATTTTAATACGAGTGAAAGTTTAACTTTCACTTCAAATAGTAATAATAACAAGAAAGTTTAAGCTTATTAATTTTAAAAAGTTTAGCATAAAATTATAAGAATTAATAATTTCGAAAATCATTTGACAAAAGAAAATAAATAAAATTTCACAAATTCACTTCAAATAAATGATAAGTTAGTTAAGCAGCTTTTTTATTAAATTGAAAAATTTTGACACTTCACACAAATTTATTATATGCCTAAGAATTGACATAAGAAATTATAATTTATTTAATGATAGAAAAATATATTATTTTTTGTACGAAAATATGCTGTAGTAACTTAACTTAACTTTATCTCGCTTTTACTCCTTTTATAGTGAAAGTTGACTTTTTCATTGGTATATGATGTCATTTCCCTACTAACAATAATTTCAGGTAGTATAATTTCTAGGAAAAAGTGTTCATGCTGATGCTAAAGTGCGCATCAACGTCTTTCCGTTTTTGATGACTCGTTATTTTTAGGTCTTTTCTCCACATAAAACGGTCCATTAGTTTTCTACTCCTTAGTTTTAATGGTAAAGTTGGTGAAGCTGATGAGGCGAAGAAGGACGTCATCTTTAAAAACTTTTTGAGAGAAATCCCGACAGGTCTTTGGTTCCCATTTGTCATTTGATCAACATTTCTTAGTGAATATAATAAGGAAATGAATATTATTATTCCTATTATAGAGAAAACGAGACAAGTTTCTCTACTTTGAGTCACAGTCGTCTCGGGATCAAAATGAAAGTTAAGGCGAGAAAGTCAGAGGACCTGTCACTCACTTTTTCTTCTACTTTAAAAGTAAAGTTTTCACTCTGTCTCTCTCTTTTCTGAATCTAACTTGAATACGTAGAAATTAAACTTTTTTAAATCAGGAACAGGGCTTTTTTCATAAAGACAAAATTATAGACACCCCGTGTGATCTGATTTAAAAATTTTACTTTCTCCATTAAGTCTCGAGTTTCAATTTGGAGTTGTCAGAGTCTTCGTATGGGTCCACAATAACTTCCTGAGGTCGTCGTCGACTCAAGTACACCATGTATTACTCTACTGTTTTTGACATATTATGGGAGATTGGAAGTGATTAATGGAAAATGACATATAGAACAAGAACTTGGACTGGGTACGACCAAACTTTTCTGATGATTCCCAAATTGTCCATTAAACTCCCTTTTTGTTTAGTTACCCTCTACGAACAGTTTAATACAGTAAAAGAGAAAATAATTTGATTAACATTTTCTTTTTCGATCAACAACAACAATTAATGCTCTCCCCATTTTCGAATTTGATGAAGCCAAAATTATTGTCCCTTTCCATTGGAAGTAAGAAAAATTCACATTATAATAAATGCCTAAGGCTATCCAGTTCTTAAAAGTTCAATTCTTAAAAGAATACGCTATTATAAGATACCTTGAAAATAAATTGAGAAGTTTAGTATCAGTCCAGTAGTGTTACGCGTATGTTACGAAAAAGCTATTCATAGCAATATCTTTTGTCGTGCATTGCTGTAATAGTATGGGGTTGTACTTCTTTTTTGTTCTATTTTTAATTTCTTGGCCCATACTCCATTCTCGCTGCTTAAAAGTTTAGAAATGTTTTAGAATCCTTACAGAGTAGGTTTTTAAAAGTCACGGTAAATTCTAAGTGTACACAAAAGTTGTCCAAAACAACCAAAACATCTAAACATGGAGGATGTTCATTATATTTACTCAAAACCTTGTGGATTTCAAAGAGTGGCGAGTAGAAAGGTAACAAACATTTAACTTTAAAAAAGTTTAATAATTTCACTTATGAATTTGAGCAGCAGAGTGTTTTTGAAGATGCTGGAGTTCGACATTTCAAAAAATCCGAGCAACCAAAGGAGTTCAATTACGACGTCCTAGCTTTTCTCAAAGGTGAAAAAACAGTTCATGAATTACCTGAATTCGTAGGGCCGATCAAAATTCAGGAAGTAAAAGACAGAGGAAGAGGCATAATCGCAACTGACGAAATTTACCCTGGTGAACTCTTAATTGTATCCAAAGCCCTTGCTACTGTCTACCCTGATCCGACATCCAGTTCAAGATTGGCTAGAGAGGTTAAAAAGTTAGGAGCTTTAAGAGAATCAATTGCTAATCTTATCAAGGAAAATCCAAAATCTAAACTTCAAGTCTACGACCTCTACGCAGGTCCGGAATTGGGTTATTTGTGTCCTGAGGAATGTGAAATGGCGGATGTGGATATGAATAGAATCGAACGGATTTGTAGTTTTAATGGATTTCAAGGAAATTTAGAAATCGGAGCAGGAGGGACATCTTTTGGTTTATTTTACATCCCGTCTTTTCTAAATCACGATTGTCTAAAAGGTAATGTCAGAATTGACAGTAACTATTACATTTTAACATAGTTTTATAATTCTAAATGGTCAATTCCAGCAAACGCACGGTGGAATATATACCAAAATTATATGTTTGTAAGAGCAATTACAAGGATTCATAAAGATGACGAAGTTCT
>JAQGCN010000701.1:0-16008 GCA_034699725.1 Friesea truncata | reverse complement strand
AGTATCATTTTCATTATCCCTTCATTTCAAAATCAAGGATCAGACGCTACCAATCTGGACATAAATCATGTAAAAGGAAGGAGCATGCCAAGAACAAAGTATGCAAATGTAAAAGCAACCCTCCAAAAACAAAAAAAAACTTCAGGAACAGGCATGTTACAATGCTTGTGTACAGCCATTTATTTAAGGCTTGAAAAAATATTTAAGGCCCCCGGTATTGAAAAAATAGGTTTAATATTAGATAATTATTTATTACAAACTAAAATCACGCAAACCATATAACACGCGTACGATGAATCAAATACAATAAACAGTTATTGAAAACTATTAAAAACACACGAGGGTAGTAGCATTGTTAATATTTAAATACAAAACGATTGTTTAAAAAGACTATAGAAAAATATTATATTTTTTATCGTTTTCACGCACTGCGATACAATTTTTATATTTTCTTTTAGCAGTATAGTGTTCTGAACAAACGATTAAAACAGAAATACAAAAAAAAAATCATATTGTACCGTCTGTCTTACACTCTCCATTGTTCCGTCAATTACCATCGATTTATTAAATCTTCAACTTTTATACCATAATTTCTCTTGCATAAATGCTCATCTTGTGTACGTACGATGTAAATGTCATGTCCACTCTTGTATTTTAAAAAAATTTCTAATATAGAATTTACAATGACATGGCTTGTCAAAACCGGGATGACACAAATAGATTGTCTATGAACTTATGTTTGACTTAGAAGACGTTTATCTCGTTCCCAGGGAATCAAGTAGAGGACCTAATAATGTAAAAATGACCCTCTTTAACTGATTAGAATGAAATGATGAGGAGTTCAAGGTATTAATCTCACTTATTATCACTCGTCCAGTAATTTTTCTCATAAAATAACCAAAGACTTAAGATTTCACAAGTGTGAGAAAGTTTTGGACGCTCGTCGTCTTGTCATCACTCAAATGTTGAAATACAAAGTCAACTTTATGTATTTATGCTTCATTGACTCTTGTATCGGACAAGATTTAAGGTCCATACTTGTAATATGGGATGGTTTACTAATGCAAATTTGAGTAAACGAGATAGTTTCACTCTATGTTTGAGGTTAACTGCCCAGCAGGAGATGATTTATGAATACTTTTAAGAACTTTGACTTGTCAACACAATAATGTACGACTGCGTAAATACTTCTTAAACCAGTTATTATATTTCAGTGAATAATTAATAAAAAAGATGAAAATTATGATAGGAATGATATGTGAACTTTTATAAAATTCATTAAAACATGCATTAATTTTAATTAGTGCATTAATGCACAAATGCACTTAACATTATTCATAACTTAATATTTCTTGTTTTATTTAATGAGATCCCCATCTTGATGATATGTATGTATGTTTGTATGTTTTATGGAGGGAGTGAGGAATCCTATTATAGGAGACCTCGGCTCACGCCGACCAGGCCAAACAAACGGGCCCATTTCGGACACTCCAGAACAGCTTTACTTTAAGGAGTAAGACCCTGCTCACTACTTCCTGAATGAAATCTCAAACTCGATTTAGCGAATTTGAGATCTTGATGATAAGTTAATGTGAAGATTAAAATATGGGAGTTTTATACCCATTTTCACCAGTTCTATAAAAACTTTTTAATTTATCATGATAAGAAAACAAATCCGGTTCCAAAAAGTACTCAAAAATCCTGTCGTCGGTTAGTTAATAAATGCAAAGTTTTATTTATTAATTTCATCCTCTTCATTTCATTAAAATATTTTCTTAAGAAGTTTCCGAATTTACAAACTTTTCATCTTCATTAAATTTAAACAATGTGACTTTGGAATAAGGATTGATGATAGAGTTTAAAAGGGTGAAAAGGATGGATGAGTATTTAAAAAGTCTGAAATTAGCTTTAAAGTGGAAGTATAGTAGAAGCAAAGTGACATGAAAAGCTCTTTTCGGTAGTTAATCCCTATATTACCATTGGTCTAATGTAAAATATTCACAAAGGGAAATCACCATGTGTATATTTTATGAAATTCACCACATACAATTATACGTGAATTTTAAGGTTTTTTTACTAATTAACTGCAGTAACAACGCAAATGTCAAGAAATACTATAAAAAAGTAAAATGTTAAGAAAAATCTAATGCAAGTTCATTTTAACTACTACAAAGTTAAGTTGATGGCCCACCCTTGTAAACTTAGATTTACTTTTTGTTTCTAATGAAGGAAAAGTATGGCCATTTCTGTCTTACTAGTTGACACTACGAAGACAAACAATTTATCAACTGTCTTGAATCCATTTGTCTTTTTCGTCAAAAGATGTGGTGTAATAAGGTCGGTTGGATGAGGGTAAGATTAAAATTACTTTTCGGATTCTGTGGTTTTCACCCTTTGAAGGACATTCACATAAACATCATCATGGTCTTTTGGCTCCGAAGTCTTACTTTCGGTCACCCTTGTGATTTATTATCATCACCTCGCCTTCTCTACCCTTTTGCCAAATGTTTGTTCAAAAGAGGAGGTGATTCTCTAAGTTTTTGCTAAAAAAGAGCAGATGTGCTCGTTACTATAGTCCAGAGCCATTTACCATAAATCTAAGGATAATTAGAGTTTTGGTAACCCAAAATTGGGAAACATTTTGACTTATCATGATGAGATACGTAGTAGAGCCATGGGTGGTCAGTTTACTACACTGTGGACACAAAAGGGAAACCCCTATTGTGTTTTGTTCTTACCCAAACTGGATCTCTTTTTCTTGTATGGATTTTTGATCTTTATCTACTTTTCAAACAAAAACACATTTACAAGCTTGGAGAGAAGGTTAACTGTAATTATATTGTCACTTGACCATGACAAAGCAGAAAATTAGTCTTTCAAGAATAATACTTCTGACATCTCTACCAGAGATACATGATTGAACACTTGTTTTTTCAAAAATATTTTAAAAAACAATAATATAACAAAAAATTAAAAACCTACACAGATACATTACAAAAACTAAGATGAGTTGCTTAATTCTGTACGTCGATTTTTATTTTACATAAAAATATATTAACATTATTTTGCGAAGCCATAAAGTTGTTTTATGTGTATATCAAAGCATATAAATGCACAGTAGCGGAGACATTTTAAGAATACATCTGCTCGTAAAATGTAAAAATTAAATATTTTAAATTTTAGTACAGTGTTGAAACTAATGGTGCACTCCATGTGTACCAAATGTTGGTATTTTGTATTATGCTGTGGTTAAGTTTGAAAGCGTAGGATGAATTTTGGCTAAAGGAAATATGTAGGAAGTGTAAAATGTTTTGATGTTATGGGAAATCTGAAAATGACAGGATCATGAATTAAGTAGACACGATGTACTACCACAGAATGCTTAACATTCGTAACATCCAGCGTAAAAATACTGTCAGCTTAGTCCCTAGTTCCACATTACTCTCAATTTTACAACCAAGGCAACAGATAAATGGCTCCGAACTGCATAGAATACAACGTAAAGACTCCCTTTTGAGAATTCAATGGAAGCAAATTTAAAACACATAGTAAAACATAAGAGATTCTAAAAATGAAATACATGTTTAGAATATCTGAGTTTGACATTTAGAAGAAAACAGGTGTAAAATTAGTTCAGCCACACCAGTTTAAATTACATTTGACTTTATATCCATGCGGCTTAAAATTTATTACATCTAATATTCGATTTGGATATTTTATTTTTAGAAATATTACACACATATACATTGTAAGATGTTGGAATGAAAAATGAAAAAGAAACACTAAAATTTCCCGTTATATTAACAATTTTAAAATCATTTTCTTCAAAAACACATGAATATTTCTTATAGATTGACTTCAGAGTTTAGATTATGAATGTGATTTTAAGTTTTTTAGATAGCACGAGCGGTACATACGGTAACAGAAACTTATTATTATCATCTCATCATATTGATTATAGGTTTTAAAGAAGACAGGGTTAGAGGTCTATTATAAATCCTTTGTGATGATGGTCTTTGTTATCATTATTACCTCAATTTAGGGTTAAATGTGTGAAGTCCATTAGACCCCTGCTGCTACTTAATCTTTCTCCCTCTATATTTTTCATACCTTATTTTATTGGAAATAAAGTTGTAAAAGAAACTTTTAATGATATATGCTTTTAATATTATCGTATTTAAAAATAATTTAAGCTATGTCAATGTTTATCTAAAATTCAACCATGTTTAATTATTTCTGTTAATATCAAAAGTTAAATGATTATAATCGAAATTCAAATATTAGAATTCTAAATTCATGTATTAGCTAATATTTGTATTTCTTATAACTTCATTGTATTGCAATTTGCAATGTTAAATATATAAACATTTGGACTATGTTTTCATACAACATATTTTTAAACAAATTCAAAATAATTCATAGCTGCATTTGGTTACAACTCACATAATACTCTAATATTCACATTGTTTCGACCATGGAAAAGATGTTATATCTATATGATAAGGACATTTGTAGTTAAGGTGTGAAAAAGTTGACAATTATCATAACGTCAAAATTTACATGGAAGTACATGGAGGATCCCAGCATGGAGTTTTGTTCAAAGTTTTAAGCTGTGTATTTGGGCGGTTTCAAGTAGAAAAGTTGGTTTTTCCATATTCATATCCATAAAAGTCTGCTTTGGGGAGGTAATAGCTGACAGTTGTAGTGTTCATTAGGAGGGACGTAATGAGGTGGCAGGAGTGGATTATTTCGTGTAGCCTTAAGGTAATTAGCATACAAAAGCTGGAGGAGGGGCCCTTAAAAACAAGAGTCCTTTTCTCCATCTTTCATTCTTCTTTTCCAAGATCCCTATCGAGTCCTGGTCGTCGCCGTCTCGTCGAGTCGCACGAACGATACGACCAAAACATGTTTCTGAAAAAGAAAATCCCATGTAATAGTAATCCAACTGACATAAAATATTTCTCAGTTTGAGTCAAATTGTAGTGCTTCTGGACTGAACCAGAGTCCGTTACTGTAAAGTTTATAAAAATTAAATTAAGAGTAATTTAAGTTAGTAGTTTTTCTTATATAAGTAATGATTAAAAGTTCTTACAAGAATTGTAAGAACTCATTATAAGTTGTTGTATTAATCAAATGAGTCAATGGTTAAAATTATTTGATGTTGGGTACATCTTAGAACACATGTCATCTTCATCCAGGACTTCTGAAGGGTTGGCCAATTTATCTCAAGTGATGCATTTAAAGAATTCTAAACAAAATGTGACCCTCCTCATCAACTGGAAATTAATACTGAAGGCTTACGGGAGTCTGTACTTTTTCTCGGCTCCAATTTCAGATCACCGTCGACACCTACTTTCGAAAAGACACTTTACGACGTCTGGCAGGGGTCTCTTCATCAGTAATAGGATAGAAACAAAAGGAAAAGTGTAGGAATTTGTGAGGACCCGGCGCCTTGAGCGTCTAAAATGTCACTAAGGGTCATCTCAACATAACTAATTCAAAAGTCAATGGGTTGCTTTAGCTAAATTGAGTAGAACCTTTTGATTTTACATTTCTTTTGACCCATGTTGCAGTAATGAATGAGGACTTATAATACTTGAAGCCTTGATACATTGTATTACATTTCAGTATTATTGGTATTACACTTTCATGACAAAACAGAATCATTTAATCAAGGTGACAGTTTATCCTTAAATTCTGTAACATTTTGATGGTAATCTCATCTCACTGAAATGAAAAAAATATTAATCATTGAAATGTTTATGAGTATTCAACTATGGAATAGTTAACTTTTATTGAATATTTGTTCTAACGTTGAAAGTATTTTAAGTGAAATCCTTCTGTCTTTCAAAAATCAAGAGGTTTTGCAAAGTGAGCAGCATTTGCTCATGCATATTCAAAAGTTTCTTCAATTGAAACTCGAAAAGATCTTCAAGTCACTTCCATCTCTTTCACCAAGTCTCCCTTGAGAATTTTTAAAGTAAAAGAAAGTAAAGAATTTTTCTACTCAAAATTCCACAGAAACATTCAGAAGTTGAAATTGGGAAATCGTGTACACTTGTTGACAAACATGTTGCATTTCCCTTTCTCCCTTCATTAGTTTCCCCATTATCATTAGCCCTCTCTCAACCTATTTATTGGAACCTAAGGCTTCTTCTGTGTGTGGCTTGGCTTTAAAATTTAAAAGCAAAAATATACGATACTGCTGGGATCAAATTGGAAAAAAGTCTTAGTTACTCCAATTGCGCTATTTAAGAGCGTGTGAATGGTTTAAACTGTCTTAATCTTTCATGGAGACATTACCTTTCTGTCTCTCTTCATTACCTCCAAATGTCAAACAGGGTTCCCTCGTATTTCCATTAGCAAGGAAATGACATTTTTTGGAAAAACCAGGTTTTCGGAAACGCATTCTTGAAGGAAAATGATGATAAGGTCTCAAGACTCCTGCTGTTACACAGTAATAATACCTTAGCTTTTTAATGATTTTGACATCGTTAATGCTTATAAGTCAGTAAATATTACAACGAGATGGAAAAACTTTAAATGAAGACATTTTGCATTCGGTTTCCATCTTACATTGGAGGACGTACAATACCAAATTTGTATATAAAATTTCTTAAGAACTCCCACAATGAAATCTCCTCATGAGCAGAAGAAGGGTGTACTAAAATAAAGATTTTTGGTCTTGATGGTCTCGTGAGTTATAATCTCGTTGAGAATGATAGATTGCGTTAGTAGGGAAGTTTGCGGCCTACCGCTACTATACCCCTTTTCGTATAATAAATCCTAATGGTCAACAACCCTCTCCATTTGTAAGAAGTCTCCTACTGACTCAATGCCTTAGCTAATGAATAAGGATGCCCAGAGTGAATAAATCCACTTCTGAGCCCGGAAATCCGAAATCCAGATTTATTACAAGGGATTGCTTATTTTTAAGCTGGAGAAAAAGAGAAAGAGGGAAGGAAGTTTAATGCTCTTGGAGTTTGTTTTATGAACCTCATCCTCCATCTTCATCTTTTTCTTGATTATGCTTTTATTTTGGAGGAAGGGAACTAGAAGTAATCCGACTATAGACCACACCCATGGAGTCGGACACTCATTAGTCTTCAAGATTGAGACACTGATACTTGAGGACACTTTAATGGCCAAACCTTGTATTTTCTCCCTTTTATACACTTTTCATCTGTCGACTCTCTACATAACATACCCTTATGTACGACGACAACGTCGAATTCGATTTCAAACTTTCTTGGGTTCTTTTCTTCCAGAGTTTGATCTGTCAAATATAAAACCAATTATACGATATATAAGTCAATGTCCAAATTGGGTCAAATCATAAAACAGGAAACCCAACTTAACGTTTCTAGTATACAAACTTTACAGAGCTTACAAGCTAATCTTTGCATTGTCTTACAAAGTTAGACAATTGAATATATTGCAAATCCAGCAACAACCAAATATTGCATTGTAGTATGGCAGTTATAACAATTGCGTATAACTTTTCTATTAACAAAGCTCGTTTACGAGTCAATCTGAGCAATGTTGTATTAATAGTTGTAACTGAATTAAAAAATACATTTTTTGTCAAAGTATTTAATAAAAAATATTTGAGTTTTATATTCGGAGTCAATGTAAGCTTTGCCTTTTTTGCAATTTGGAGACAGACGTCGTTTCTTTTCATGTATAAGTTCAAGTTGATGTATAAGCCCTGTTGACATGAGAAATATACAATGAATCCCTCTCAGCCACCACATCCATTTACTTGCTTGACATCCCTTAAAACTAATCACGGACAACAAGGACCCAATCAAAGGGACTTTTTATATGTAGAAGATTCCGCTGGTGTCCCTATATCTTTATGACCCTTCTTCCAACTTTAAGGGTTGTTTGTTTTACTATCCTAGAAAACAATGGAATGTCGACCACTAAGCTAAGGATTTTAATCTATCACCTTCTTAAAGCTCCTAAATGGAATTCATGGATCCATCTCCTTCCTCATTAGGAGGCGACGGAACTAAGGAAAATTCACTCTTTCCTTTGTCAGAATGTTCAATCTCAACAAGGTAAATGACATCAAATTCCAGAACATGAAAATTTGGATTCAATTATTCGTATCTAACCCTTGATAAACAAAAACTACCAATTAAATTCACTAGTTAATGAATATTTTTATTCTTTAACCAAAAATGGTCAAAGTAAATTCCATTCTGTTAAAGGAATTCTTAAAAAATAAAAATGCGTTTGCTCTAAAATCATAAACACAATCTATGTAACATCAAAGCTATCCTTCCTGGAGCTACATTTTTCGTTGCTTTCATTTTCCACTCCCACCATTAAATCAATGAAAACAATCATATAAAAATTTTGTAAAGTGCATACCGCTGGTACCACTGAAGTAATTAATTAAAAAACCCACAAGCTTTTCTAAGGAAGCTTGTACATAAAATTTTACTTTGTTAATTTCCTTTTGATACTGTGAGTAGGTATTTTTGACTCATAGGGTCAACAGGAGGAAAGGAAGGGTCATGTCATAAGTTTCCTTGGACGATAAACCACTTAAGTTGGTTTCAGGGTAAATACTCAGAGCGAGACAATACCCAAACTCATTACATTAGAGGGTTTATATTACATTTGTGGATGATAGTTTGTTCCTTCTTCCTCTTAAGTGACTCTCTTCAAAAGAAATGACAAAAACAAGGGAGGAGGACATAGAACGAAGGGACTATAATAAACATCTAATAAAATGAAAATGAGTGGGAGACAAATATTTGTACAAAAATCTAATCTAATGTCTCTTCTCTCAGGAAATTGTTTGTTCACCGGAATCCGAGAATACATTTGTGACTGAGCATAGGAAGGACCCTTCTTCCTTGATCACCAGCAGAAGAGACAAGATCCAGATCATCAAATATATGAGTAGTCCCCTACCCTACTCACTTGCACTTCCTGTGACAGAACAGAACGTAGTGGTGGGTATTCTGGCGTTTGTTAACTTCAACTAGTTCATCCATCACCTTCGAAACTAAGGACGAAGATCCTCGTTGAGAAATTGTCATCCTCTCTAATTATTCGGGAGAACCTTTTGAAGTATTTGTTCTAAAACCATTCGACCTCCTAATTACATCCGGATCACAAGATTCGACTTATATTTCCGTTTAAACTTACCGTTAACTTAATGAAACCCGAAACGAAAATGCACGCTCATAACAATCTGAAGGTTATATTCTTACAAAAGATTTTTTTGGTTTCCATTGTTATGTGCATGACTCAAGAAATTAAGTTAGATATACCCTCTGGAGAAAGAAAAAATGCTAATGAATATATTTCCAACTTTTAACTATGGATCCTGTACAAGATTCTAATTGAGACTTTTGCTTAGCGGAAATTCCATGTTAAATATCTCAAGCACCTTCTTTAGCTGGAAGCTGCATTATAATTAGATAATTATATTTAACCCTTTCTCTCTCTTTTTTTGAGGGTATAAAGAAAAATCCTGTCAAAGTTTTATGCTACTTAATCATTGAAATCGAGGTAATTGGATTGGTAAAGGAAAAAGAAACAGAAGATAACAAGTGCTCTTGTATATCCTGAAGCTTTTAAGAGAAAGGATTTAGAACAACGATGGGTTCGTAGAGGGTATCAATTTAAAAGGGTTTAAGTGTAAATAAAAGTCAATCATGAAAAAATCTCTTTCACTTGGTGTAATTTTGGGGTTGAGAAATTAGCGAAGCAGAAGATAGGATTTGAAGTAAGAATTAGAGAAAGTAGGATTTTAAGAAATGAAAAAAATACAATCACGAAAACAATATTTAATTGGATTTGAAAGGATTTTATCAAAAAAAAATTAATTAGTTAATGTAGGCTATTTACTGTTTTTATTTCAGAAATTGAAATTTAAAGATAGAAATTATTTAACACAAAGTCATACACACATATTATATTACAAATTGAATTTTTTAAGAACCTTTTTATACAGATTAAAGAAGTTAAAAAAAACTTTTAGAAGAAAAGAAAAAAGAAAGGGGATGTTGTGGATATAAAAGTGTGAGGATTATTGATTAAAAGGGAGGAATATAATGAAAAGATAATGAATGTTGGTCTTTTTTCGCACTTCTTCCCTTCTTTTGGTTAGGGTTGAGGAGACAAGTGGGAATATTATAAAGTTAACTTCTGGCGGATTTCTACTTTCTCCCCTTCTTTCACTTTATGAAACTGAACTGATGAGGGTGAGGAAGGGCACGTCATCGTATCTATTGTTTTCCTCTTTTCACTTTCTCTTTTCACCCAGGATTTTCGTTTTGCCATCCGTTGTTCCCTTATAAGTTATAACGTATCATCATCATCCCGAGGGATTATTTTGCAAAGAGAGTGCCACTTTGGAAAAGAGTCATCTCCCCTCACCCCTGCAGGGGGCACTTCGTGACTCTATTGTCTTTTTCACCATTATTATAAACCACTCCAAACCAATACATGGAAAACTTTTGAGAAAGATACTACAAGATGATATGATCTTCTTAAACCAAACTTAACTTATGTTCTTATCGTTTATTAACATTTACTCGTGTTTTGTTTTTAGAATATCGAAAATTATAAAGACAAGACTCATAAATCACGTTAAATATCAAGAAATGTGTGTTAGCTTGCACTGATTTGTGATCCATAGAGATCATATAAGTATTGAAACATCGATTTCATTTTAATGCATAGCATTATATTAGTCGAACATAAAATACAAAAGTTGATCTCAAAAAAATAAATAATTATTATTATCATCGTAATTTTTTTTGTTCATGCAAAGGAATTTCAACGGTAATACGAAGATTACATTCTAAGCAAAGACGAGCTGATACTCAAAGTAATGTTTAGAAAAATTTATTGTTTTTTGAAGCTGATTGAATCAATTTTATTGAAATTATTATTTTTAAATATTATTTTGGTAGATGTCATAATTTCTGTATGAGAAAAGGACAAGATGTAAACTTTAGCAAAGATTCATAAGAAATGACTATAAAAAATTTAGTTGGAGAAAGTCAAGTCATTATTCAAATGTAAAGATGAAGTTATAGATATCAAAAACTTATTTGGATTGGGTTTTAAAATTGAAAGAAAAAGCATTTATTTTCAACAATGGGGCCATTACTTTTAGATTTCATTGAATAGTAAAGTTTCAACCTCGTAAACAAATGGGTAAAGAATCAATCTGTCTCACTCAGAAAGTCTAAGGCTGTCTAACTAACACACCATAAAACGCAACTGTTGTTCCCCTGAATTCCTATTGTTCAATTTTAAAATGAACTTTTCCTCTCGTTTTAAAATCCTTTCACTTATTCAAACTGTCACTTTCTCCTTATGTTAAAATGTGCTTCTATTCAATAATATCACTTTCATATTAAAATCCCCCTACAACAATATACAACAGAAAAGTTTGTTACAGCAACAAAATCTTTAATTTGGCACAAAAAGGGAAATAAAAGTAGGAAAACGCATAAATAAAACTCAATTTAATAGTAAATGTTTTTCCTAGTAGATTTCCTTTTGAGTTTGTTTTGTGCCGTAAATTCAATTTTATATATTTTGAAGTATACACTGGAGCCATATGGAGTATTTTTTAATCAGAGCAAAACAAGTCGACTTTATAAATTCAATTTCCTACTTTGACAACTCAGACACATTTTAATTAAAACGAGCGTCTTTAAAAACTAAGAGAAGTTTATTTTTTATTTTGAAAATGAATTTTTCTTGCATTAAATTGAATATTTTTCTGTTTCTTTTTCCATAGTTTAGTAAATTGAGCTTTTTTTTGGAAGGAGTGAAAGTAGAGATTTCTGATCCTTAAATTCAGTTATGCTTTCTCCAAAACAGGATTTCAATACTTGAAATCCCATGTCTTTATCTCGACTGAATGAATAAATAGGATTCATGTCAAAATCCAATCTCATGTTCCTAAATCACTGAAAAAAAGGGTAAAAGGAAACTTTCACTTTGAAACGACAACTTTTGCGATCATGTTCCAAAATATAAGCCAAAGAAGATTTATCTGAGTTCAACATGGTTCCATGTCTCAACAAATGGTTTCACTTAGGATATTGCAAAATAAAAAGCTAAGATGTTGTAAACGGCTCACAAAAGTTACATCTCGTGTATTACTACACTTCTTTCTTGCTCCTGCGTGTTACTAAGGTAGGGATGATATCACTTTTAGGGGAATAAATCCCAGAATGTGATTTTAATGTAGAGTGTTACTTACTGTTAATATTATTACGTGAATATGATCCATCTCCTCTCCCTTTTTATTTCCCACGGGAGAAAACTGTCAACCCGAAAACTCTTACTTCAGAGAATTTGGGATGGATGCCGAGAAATCCCCTCGAGGACTTTCTTCTTCAACCTTTTAATTATCCACACGAAACACATTTTTCATTATTCGAATAAATTGAGACTTCAGTTAGAACTTAGAAAACAGAGGATATATAGAGTCATCTCCCAAATTCCCTAATGAAATCCATCTCCATTTGACAGTACATTAGTAAAAGTCTTTGTCGCCTCTGTTTATTAAGAACACGCTAATATAAATTGCGATATGAAAAAATGACATATTACACATTTAGTTTGCTAAAATCTTTTTTCAGAAGTCAAAGTATATGACTGACTTATAGAAATTTCAAGGATGCATCTGATATAAAACCGTCTGGTTAGGGAAATTGCGTCAGTTTGCCAAGTATATACTAAATGAAAATTATATTGTACGAATCCAAAGAAACAAGAAAGAAGGTATTATTTTCAAGAATTATTATGTGCTATTTACTTGTTTTTATACAAAAAATCTAACATCAGAATTCAGAATTCAAAAATGCTCTTTAAACTTTAAATTTGCAGCCGATTACTGAGCCATGTAAATTGTTAATTTTGAATGTCTTTTTTCTCCACAGTTTTTGATTATATAATAAAATAATAGTTTACTAATGTAGACATTTGAAACAAATGAGGTGAGGTTTTTGTTACTTGACATTGATAAAGTGAAAGCACTCTTAGGAAAAAGAAAGTGAGAAAAAGGAAACTGTGGTGGTGAATTTGGATTGTGAGTGGAAATTGTCTTTTACTAAAATGTGAATAAGATGAAGATATAGCGAGTTTTTAGAAGAAGTTTTTTGGGTAGTACTGTGTAAATTCCCCATTCATTGAATTTTTCACGTAGACTTTTCCAATGTAAAAGTCTTCTGCTCTTTTGTAAATGTCTTGTTAGGAGATTCAATATTGAATAAAATTCCACTTTTCCACATACTTCTTTCTTCCTTTTATTCGCATGTTGGGAATTCCGGTTGGAGAGTTTGAGTTCCTTTCTTTTGGATTTTCCTAATATTGGAAATCTTCTTTCTTTTCAATTTCCACTCAAATCTTTTCTTTCTCCAATGGAATCTTTTCTATTCAATTTCATATCTTCATTCCTTTTTACAGACCTGTCATCCAACCAACACCAACATCACTAAGCAGAGGCATCTTCTTCTTCTTCCTATTGAATTTCTTTGTATGTGGGGGATATGCCAGTCAAGTCACTTTTAGAAATTATTACACGTAGCACGAATACTTTTCCTACCTTTACTTCACATCTATACCATTAATCATAATGAATGACTTGTCGTTTTTGTTTTAGATTTATGGACTTCACTCATGCTCAGCACACACAGAGATCATTATTCAGTATATTCTTCAATTCATTTTTCTCATTGGTCAAAATTTAATCTCATGCCTACCAAAAAAATAACGATAAAAACCAGAAGCTTATAATTAGGACCCTTTTTTCCAATGTGTTTATTAAATTAAATGGATCTCGAGAGATCTATTAACTCGGGCTAAACAAAAGCGAAAAGAAATTAAATATAAGGTATAATTTCCCAAAAGGCGACAAAAACTACTTTTGTCTTACAAATTCAAAGCAAAAAAAATATTTAGAATAAAAAACGCTTAAACTTGAGCACATTTACTTGTTAAATTAAATTGTTGATTTTATTAACTTTGCAAAAAATTTAATGAAAGACCACCTTGCTTGTTTGTCCAAATTTTGCCTATATTAATCATTATTACATTTTACAACAAAAACACGATTTTGTTAATTAATCAATGAATAGTTATTCATTCGACCTCATCATCATTTAACAGAATTGTTAGACAATGATTATAAATAACAGAATGACTTATTAACAGAATTGTGTTTACTGTTGACTTCGTTCTGGTAAGACTCTGAATAATTATAATTGTTAAATCATCGTAACCAGAATGGAGGATGTAGACCTTGGAAATTGTCGTTTTACTTTAATCCATCATGATCTTGAGTTTAATGCTCATTAGGACTTCGCACTGTGACTATACGACCACCACCTCATTACATCCTTAAATTCCTTCACAATGACTGCTCTATTGTTCTTTGCTTTTCCAAATTGTTTACCACTTCTTCATGTTCTACTTGTCTACTACTGAAAACATGCAAACACGCTGTTGTTATGCTCATATCCTTTCTTGCAAACACGAGGTTATTACCTCCGTGCTATGATGAGTTCGTGACAATTTTGCATATTATTGTGGATCCTCAATTTACGCTTTATGCATTTTTTGAATGAGGATTTATAATGAGTACTTTAAATTAGGGTTTAGTATAAAATATGTCCGGGAGAATGCACCACGGGAGTATCACGACTAATATCGCAACGACGAAGGGTGGTTTATATTTCGTTACCATGGAAGAATGGTAGTACAGGCAGGTAAGGAGCCATGCGATGATGAAAATGAAAGGAGTGAGCAACGCGAGGAAAGGGAATCGATAAACGACGGAACTTTTGTTTACATTAGAGAAACTAACCTGTGAAAATAATAATGGAACCAAAAGATGATCAACCATGTCTCTTTACACATGTCCAAAAACACAAAAGTTCTTGTAACTCTGCGCATAAATAATGTGACACTTCCTTTTTTTTTAAAATTTCATGAGATCTTATAATGAGTTTCTCAAGAATTATTCCATTTAACAAATTATTTCTTCAGCATTACAAAAATATATTTTCAATTTCAATTAAATCATCATTTTGTAAAATCATAAGCTGTGAGTTAAATTAGATTTGTGTACACTCGTTTTATTTTGTTTGATACACCAACTATATATTTTACATGTAATTTTGAAAATATGTTGCTAAAGGAAAACTTGGATATTGAATAAAATTGTATCGTTGTTAGTAACCCCTTGTACTTTCCTTTTACTGTAACCCCCTTGCGACAGTTTATTAGAAAGTTTTTGTACTTTGGGAGTTTTCGTTGGAGCGTGAAAATCTCCGGAGTCTGTGAGATATGATATTTATACTAGGATTTGAGAGAACAAAGGCTCTCCATGTCAGGAATAAAGAATAAGGACACCCTCTGTACATGATAGGAGAAAAGCAATATACTCGACAGGAGGAGTAGTGGAGCTTCCTCTTTTTTTCTTCTTCATAACATAGGTGAAAGTAATAAGAGACGTCGAGAAAAAGGAAAGAGGCTCATGTACACAATAGGATCTTTGTAAATTTGACGAGTCAACTCGAAATGGAAAACGGGATTTTTCATGGTAGCCTAAACCTAAAAGTACTTTCTCCAACTTTCACTCTCACTTTACTGAACACGATTCGGAGTAAAAAAGAAAAATTGGAGGGAGCTCTATCAACTTCTCTCATCCTATTACAAAGATAAAGCCCATGTTTCATTTCAGCTTCGGACATTCTGAGTGCACACAGGAAGAAAGCCAAACTTACTTCTTTTTTCTTTTCTCTACCACCGAGTGTAGAGCAGACGACAAACAAAAGGGAACTTATGTCGACAAGACAATCTTCTTCTCCATACTTAAGATACAGAGACTGAGAAAAGTCCCTCCGTGAAAAGGATTTTTATCGTGAAGCTCAAAGAGGAAAGTAGCCTTTCACCCTATGCTTTTTCTAGGCTCAACGTCTTACGTGACTTCCAAAATACGAAGCAGACTAGCTGACC
>JAQGCN010000700.1:0-16014 GCA_034699725.1 Friesea truncata | reverse complement strand
GAAACTTCGACCACCAAAATATGAATGCTTTTCCACCTGAAACTCATGCTCTCTCATCTCTATAAACAACTCCCTTACTCTGATAGTTATGTTAATGAACAGCTCAAATTTTGCTTTCAAGCTCATTTTCTATTGATCTTAAGTTGGAAATTAAATCCGACTTCAATACAAGTTGGAAAATAGTGAATGAGGTTAAAATTTCGATATTAAACTCTACACGTCACTCACATAAGAATTGAAATGTATAATTTCCTTAAACCCAATTCTGTATTAATACCTAAGAAATCTTATACGGAATCTCAATTTCCGTTCATAAATAGGAAGTTCTAAATCCAAGGTTATATTTTTTATTTGTAACGTTGGAAATAAGCTTTCTATATTAACACCTTCACTTCCAGAGTGCTATCACATACTCAAGTTCTTCTATCACATATTCCTCATCTTTTGCTTGTTTCCGGTGGGACTACGACTAACTGTGGATCCAGTGACATATCATCTCTGCCCCATTTCTCTGCTCCAATGCTTATATCCCATTTCTCTTAATTTTAATTTTCGAGATGTAAAAAGAGAGCGACAGAGTGACATTGAGTCATGACTCGTTTTTTCTCTTAAAAGCGACACCGACACGGAAGGAGATGGGAAAAGTTAAGCTTGAACTCTCGATTTTTTAAAACTTTCTCGGGAAGTAGAGTATAAGTGTGAGAGAATTTAGGCTTAAGCTAAAGTTGTCATTCTGACACTTTCAGATGAAATGAAACGGAGCCATTCATTAAAATCATAAAGCAACTGAAATGGACTTGGAAGGCAGTAAAGTTGGTACAAAAGTTAAGGAAGATCCAAGAGTTATTTTTTTGTTGCTAAATTGAACACGAAGATGAGATTCCTTTCGAATGCTCGCTCGGCTCCATCCAAGTTCCTCGTGTGCCATGCCATACCAGTTGGAGCAAAATAAACCAAAAGCCATGAATTAACTAAAAACCTTTTTTCAAAGACATTTCTAAAAATATCACAAGTGTATTCTTCTTTCCTGAACTTTTTTTTACAATGACGAAGGTTGATTTCCTATTCCTGCGGAAATAGAAAGAAAAGAGCGTTATTCTCTTTCCTAGCAAAAGTGACACTCACTGGAAAATGTTAGAATGGAATATTCATGATGGAAAAACGATGGAAAATCTACTTCCTAGTCACTAAGACCAATTTCACATTTAAAGAAATTTTGTTTCGACTTTCACAGTAGAGTATCTCTTTTAAAATTACAGGAAATGACTATTGTAACAGATTTGTACAAATTCTTAAACTGTTTTCTTATGCATTATTTCAAAAGTCTAAGAACGAAGGTCCAAAAGACCAAGAAATGTCTGACATCTTTTTTTATAGAATCAATTGAATATAACTTAGTGAGTTGAATTTTGTAATATTTCGCAAATTAATTCTTGGTGAATTATCTTTACCTAAAACAAATTCTAAAAAAACTCGTTTGAAAGTAACATGTCGACCTGTTTAGACATTTAATTAATATTATAAAATTTAGACATCTGTCAATTTAATTTGTTGATTTGACTCAATTCATTCAGTTCATGATCATCAATAAGTAGTTTTCCACAAAGTAAAGGCCGTTAGGCCAAATCAAGTTTACTTCCAGTCTGATTTTGTGTAATTTCCAATCATTACGGAGCAGACGATTTCAAGTTTTTTATGCTGAGGTATTTGGATTGGGAAATGATGCATGGGTCTGCGGTTCTGTCTACATTTGGTATATTTTTGTTATTATCTTAAGATGTTTTCTTTAGTAAAGCTGTTCTCGGTGACGACGTAAAGAAAGTGTGAAGACAAAGGAAGTGGCTCTTCCATTTCTTTTTCCTTTCCATTCATGTTCTTTAAAGTTGCTTCTTTTTCCTTCGTTTGGAATTACCAGATGGATGAAAGAGTTAAGAAACTTATTTGTTTAAGTTTGTAGAAGTCTTGTGATTGAGTAGAGGAAAGGTATTTTTTCTGATTTTTGGATTCGAAAAAGAAAAGAAAAAAAAGTAAAAGTTAGATGAGAGAAAAGTGCCTCATTAGTTTTTTTCTATACTAAGCTTCATCCTTTATTATGGTAAGACCCAGTGAAAGTTGGAAATGGATTAAAGGAGAAAGAGAGCATTTAAAGGCTTTTTTAAAGAAAAAATTCAAAAGCCAATTTCCGATTCCATTTCACCTGCTTTTTTTCCTTCAACAAAAAAACTTGTAAGATCCATCCAGGACTACGAGTTTTCATCTCATCATATTTTCACGAAATCCTTTCTTTGGAAATCAAAATTTAAGTTTTTGGAGACACTTTTCTCTTTCCGTAATTTGATGACTTCCGGCGGACGGACGTAAGAATAATTTAAATTCCTCTTCTTAAATCCCTGGTATTCTTCTTTTTCTTCTTCACCGGCATTGGCAACTTCCCCTTTCCAAACATTAAAAACGTGCAAAACTAGTATGGTGAGTTTTTTTGGCACCAAAATCCACGTGCGATTTTTTTTTCCACTTCAACCAACATTTTTCAATTCAAGTGAATTAAGAAATATGAGGGATTAATTTCATTGCATGCATTACGGTTTTAGCAATGTAATTTTTTACAACTTGAAAACATGCGTGACTCTTCCTATTTCTATCCTGTTGTTTTTCTAATTTTTTCTTCATATTAAAATCCAAACAGTTGCATCTATTCAAGCATGCAGTAATGTAATGTTATATAATAAAAAATAACAGTTTTAAGTTAATTTTTTTTAACGCTGCGAAATTACATTTGAAATTATCCGTAAACTATCATAATAAATTATTGCTTATTTATTTTATTATTAAAAATATAATTTGGTATAAGAAGGAGGAACGTGTTCGAATTTGTTCTTGTGTTCATTGATGTGAAATGAATCAAATAATAAAATTGAATTTAAAATCGAGAAGTGTGTAGAAACCCCATTTATTTTTTCAATTTCGTTCTAAATCTGAATTGTATAATTTCTTTTTCATATTTGAGAAAGATGAAGAGGTTTTGAATTTCATAGATAAGTACCATTGATTTTTAAAGGATAAGGAAAATAATGAGAAGGAGTCGTATATGAGATTAAGGTGATGACAGAGAATAGAAATATAATCTTAGAATTTTTACGTATTTCAGAATTTACGACAAAAGATGAGATCTTACTAATATTCAGAGGTGATACGAATACGACTCTGATTGCAAAAGGTAAGAATAGAAAAGTTGGAAAAAGAAGAACTAGTAATAGAATATCCTTCATCGCCTTTCTTCTTCTTCTTCACATAAATCCAAGTGAAACTGAAAGAGAAAATATGATCTCATATCATCACCCATCATCCAACCGAGTGAAAGTTTGAGGAAAGAAATGACTCAACTTCTACTTTCTCTCATATACCTTTCTTTCCTTTTTTCATGAATGGAAAATTAGATTAGTGTATTTCCCATCTAAGAATGGACGACTGAATTGAAAAAAGAATACGTAGGATTGCTTTACCTACCACTACACGCTTCCTCCTCGTAGTTAGAATTGAAGCTCAATCAATCACTCCTTAATTCCCATAGGATTTGAATTCACTTAAATAATGTGATGAACCAACTTCTACAAATCTTTCAACATTTGTGTTATATCATTACTAAATACTGATATCTGATCTTAAAATTTTATTAAATCATATTCATGAATTAAATAAAGTTTTATCACTAGAATATTTTCTCCCATTAACCACTTATCTCAGGCAGAAAATAATACGATTCGGCTTTTGTAAGTAATATTAGTACTTGAGAACAAAAGAACACGTGGAAAAAATAATAAAATTTCTCACGGTTTTATTCACGTTGAAGTTGTGGTTTTGAATTTGTTTTAATATTTCTTATGAACTGAAAGATTAATTTTTTTTTAAATTTTAAGGGATAGAGCATGTTTTTCTAAATTTTCATCTGTCGGAGATAATACTAAAGCAAAACAAAAGTGACTTGTGACTATATTTTTGAGGATTTGCAATTTTCCTGTGAAAAAATAAATATTTTGCAGAAAATATGAAGTTAAAGAACGACGTTTGTAATCCAATCAAGTTTTTCCATTTCCCACTCTCTAAGTCATAGTCAGAAAAGAGAAAAGCCTATGAATAAAAAATTAGCGGATGAAAATAAAGTCGTCGTCGTCGTAGAAGAAGCCAGCGATGATGTGTGGTGTTGGTGTCGCTGCCAGGAGGAAAAGCAGGGATGGAATAATGAAATCCAATGTTAGTTATGCAATATCTCCATCCCCATTAATGGAATATAAATGGAATGCAATCATAATAACTTATCTTTTTTACTTGCTGCCAGTATTACTATGAACTACTACTATACTGGAGGAATGAAAAGGAAGGGAGTCCTAAATTCATTTTTAAGATTATTAGCTCACAATGAGGGTTCATGAATTTGAAGGCACAAAGTATAGTTAGATAATGGACATAAATTGGATAAATGAGCTCACTTAATATTTAAGTGTGAGTTTGACGTATTTATGTCTTGTTTACATCTTTTCTGTATAGAAGTTTCCTTACAAAGACAAAAGACCACATTTTCTTTCAAGAAGATGGATACATTAGGAGAATTAAACCCTTTAACTTTCTTTAGGATAAAACAAAACAATAGAGACTTGAGTAGTCTTATTAGTAGCACTTGACTTGGGACTCTCCATTTGAAATCATAATTAATTGGGTGCTCAAATTCATCCATTTTCTGGAACTGAAGAGACTCTTTCTTTCTGCACGACTTGGTTTTGATGGAACTAGCTTCTTTAATCCATGCGATGATTCTATGAAAACTAGAAGATTTTCTAAGTTTCCTCTGTGCTGTATCGTGCCTGCTCTTGAGAGATCCTGAGATGGCCATGCATGGGAAAATCTAATTTTGTTATTAGAGATACTCTGGATTAATCTCTCGACAAGATGTGTTTTGTAATTGGTTTCCATAATGGTTTCTATAATGGAGACGTTAAAATGTTAATGTAGCTGTCGACCACAACTTTACCATGCCTTCATTACTCAATACATGGAATTTGATTAAAGAGTTGAATTGAGCTACAGAATATTCTTACTTTCTAAAACTATACCATTGCTTATACACTCTCCGTTGATTTAATTTACTACTAGATGATGTAAACAACAAAGAATTTTGTATCTTTGTATTCATATAATTTCTAAATCATTCAAATGTAAAAGGTACAAAAACAATTTCAATGAAATCCGGAAATAAATTCAATTTTCTCATAACAACTTTCCTAAGCTACTTTTTCAATTTTTATTATTATGGCCGGGGTAACTTCGAAGCTTCCTTTTCTAAAAGACTTTGGAAAATAAATTTCTTTATTTATGAGAAAACTGCATATGGAAAATTTGTTGGAAGAAAAGTTTTTTTCTTATCAAATTTCTAACAGTTCGATTTGTTCAATACTTTCTTGAGTTAAAACTGATAAAAAATTGGGAAATTGCACTCGACAGCCGGACAAATTATTCTGTGACATTTTCAAAATTGTAAAATTTACTCAAAGCTTATGTGGGAATTTAATGAATAGATTTCATCAATTTATATGCCATGACCCATTACATTAAAATAGAGAATCCTACACTGTCAATTTCCTTAAAATAATCGACTTTCTCTTAAGGAATTTCTCCTCCTCATTTTATAAGAATTATCCGGAAAAGTATGAATTTTAAATTTATTTAAGAAATTATGTATGCGTGGGAGAAAGAATAAATTATCTGGCGACGGAAAAAGAATCCGTTCGAACGAACATTCGAAATTTTTCACCCCCTTCCACTATGACGCTTTTTAATGGCATGTAATTTGCTTTCACTTGATGTAAATTTCCGTCTAGTCGTCAGCAGCAGAGTTGTGGTTGGATTTTGTTGCCCATGGCATGACAACGACAACAACGTTTCCTCCTATTCATGTCACTCTGGATGGTCTTCTCTGTTGGATCGGTTTATCTAAATTGACAACCCTTTGTCTCCTCTTACTATTTCTTATTATGATTTTATAGAAAAAGGAGTGAAAGTTTTCTTGTTTCGGGACTTTTTTCCCTCAGTGTTTCGTTACTTTGAATTCTTTTTTTTAGAGTGACAAAATGGATACACACACTCTGACACTTTCTCGAGTTTAGATTAAACGTCAATTTCCTTTTAGAACAACTTCTCTTCGTATCATTCAATAGTGTGTCACACTTAAAATCCTCAACAACACCAGTATAGTATACCAGTAGTGACTTTTTTATTGATTCACCCGAGGATTTATTTTCTACCAACTTTGATTATCGTGTAAGAAAATTGAAAAATTAAAAAGATTCAATATCTTTTAAGAAAGTTTTTTAATCGACTATTTCTTGTATAATATAGTGACTCAACTACTAATAAATTAACGCTTAGTTAGATAATTGATGCAAAAGTGCTGATGTCAATGGGAAACTATTTTACAGTGTGAAATTGAGTTTAGCTTACCAATTGAAACGAAGTAGAGTCAAACATTATTCCATGATTATTTATGAGGCTAAAGTGAGGAAGGAACAGCAAATATGTCTTATGTTGCTATTAGTTCTATTAGACACGGTCACGTTAAAACTTTTGGGTTACATAATACTTGACGCATACTTAATGACGCGATAACCAAAAACTTTAATTTATTTCATAATAAACTCATTGTATTGAATATTATTATATTTTTCTAAAATTATTTCTTTATAGCTAAAAAAACGTAATAAAATACACTGAGGCTTTCATTTGTTTTTAAAGACATGTGCAAAATACGAGTTTCATGAAACTTATGAAACAGAAGGAAAAAATTGTAAAAGTGAAAGCAACATATTGTAAGCTTCTTCTTCTGTCATTCAAAAGAATCCGTGTGTATGATTGACGTTTAGACTTCCTAAGCACTCGGGGGTCTGGGTGCCAGATAACTTTGAAGTTTTTGAGCTTTCTCTCTATGGAAAGTGAATCCAAGTTTTTAGGATGGGATTGACTGACATTCAATTTTATTTTTAGTAAAAAAAGTTTTGACCTAAATTCGACCTTTAGAAATAACTAATTTCTAAGCTCATTATTTTATTCTTACCTTGAGTTGCATTTTACTACAGAATAATTTATAGTTTCAATTCTAAGGCACGTACTTCCAATTAAGCTCATTCTCCTTGGTTTTGTCCAGAGAGATGATGACGACGAGTCCCTCTGTTTCTGTCAGATTTGAAGTTTAGAAGCCTTCGGGTCCTTCGACGTGTCTAGCGTGTAGTTGTCACTTCTGATGAGTTATTTTAGGGAAATCCAATCGAAAGTCAGAACCTCGAGCCTCACAGTTTGGCCTCATCAAAGATTAATAGAGTTTTATGCTCAGCATTTAACGGTTGGAAGAGGTTCCTTAATAACAATAGTGGTTTAATAAGAGTTTTGGCTTATCTTCATCGATTTCTCAACCTACAAAGTTAAACTTTTCATAAGCACTTGTTACCATACCTTTTTACTTTTTCCAAATTATCGAATAGTTTCACAAGGTCATTTAGTTCTAAAAACAATATTCTAATTATAAAGTGTGAACCTTTTAAAAATATTTATAATTTAGCTTAAGAAATGACGCTGTAGTTAATTTGAATTTAAGTGGAAGGTTTGTTTTTTTAAGTTTATATTTTAGTTAATTTAATGGGAAAAAATATTAGGAATTCCTGCATGTTAATACTTTAGAAATCAATAAAGTAATTTCATGTGCCGATGTTTAATATCAGGAATTGGATTTATTATTAAAACCTTTTTAGTAATAGAATTTTAAAAATTAAAAAAAAACTTGATAAATCAACGTATAACATGTTTGAGTTTTAATTTCAAATCTTTATTTGATGCTATCAAAACTTTTCACTTTACTTTCTCCAACTAAACTCTGCTCCTGTCAGGTTCATTAATTAATAAATTAAAGTTTTGATAGATCATGTTGCTACTTTTAGTATAAATATTTACCAAATGCCTAGCTTACGCGTCCAATCATAAAAATAGGAAAGTAAACTGATTGATTGTTTTTACAGGTGTGGCAAGATGAGTTTTTCCTGGTCCAGTTTTGTGTTCCTAATAATCTTGAGTTCAGTTCTACCACAAAAAGAAAATAAGAAAACTGAAGATCAGAAGTTTGAGTTTACACAGAATGTCTACAATGCATCCGTACCTGAAAATTCCATGGGGTCCACCCTGGTCCTTCCAACGGAAAAAATGGGTGTTTGGAATCCAGACAATGGGAAAGTTAAATTGGAAATTATTGAAGGTGACCCACTACAGCTTTTACGGGTCGAAGAGAAGCAAGTTGGGATCTTCTGTTTTCTCATCATACGGGTGAATAACAATGAGAGGAGTCTCAACCGTGAATTTAAAGATCTATATAAGCTAAGAGTTCGAGCAACTCTCTATGAAATTGCATTGTCTCAAAATTTGACATTAAGTCTCCCTAGTCCCCCTTCGATCTCAAAACTCTACCATCCTGATCCTGAATTAAATATAGTAAATGATGAGGGTGGGAAACGGAGGGGAAGTCGGAAAGTTCTTAGAGATGTTGGTGAAGAAATTGGGCAGAATGATGAGTTGAGTCCTATACTTAGACCCAGTCGAAAACTTCGTCTTCATCATTACGATTTAGAATGGAGTAGTAGTACAGAGAAAGAGAATAATTTTCTTTCTGATATTTCTTCTTCTTCATGGTCAACAAATGAAACACGATGGAAAGAAAGTAGTAGCCCCCGGAATAGGAAATACACTAAAACCAAGAATCAGTCTGGAAGGAAAGCTCTACGACGGATCTCACGAGATGAACGTCGAGGAAAGCCAAGAAAACAAGGGAAAAGTGGAGAAAAAGGAAAAAAGAGAAAAGAGAAACAAATTTTTACTCCACCAGAATCAAATGTGCCAATTCCAATTACCCTTCAACCTACTGCGTCCACAACACTTAAGCCTACAACCACCCACAAACCAACTAAAACAACTACTCCGAAACCAGAAAAATTAATCCCAGTAGCAACTGCTGAGTGTATTATTTTCATTCAAATCCTAGACCAACCTGACAATGGACCACTTTTTGAACAGAGAACTTATGATATGAGTGTATTAGAAGATATCCCTATCATGTCAAAGATTGCCAAAATTCTTGCAGTAGATGCAGATATTGGAAAGAATCAAGAGATTTATTACAGGTAAAGATTATTATTTCTTATTTCTAACCTTTCAAGGAAGTTTCAACAATATTGAAGAGATGTAAAAGATTCCAATTTAAAAATACTAGATCAAATTATCATTAAATTAATTTATTGTCCTCCTTTTATTAAAAATCAGCGTAGTTTCAATAATTTTTCAAGGATTTTATTCGTGTGATAGAATAAATTAACGAAAGATCGTTCCATCCATGCTGCTTAAAGGAAGATAGACGAACTTTAGTAAGATACGGTGGGTGGTAGGTAAGGAAAGAAGTGAGGGTGTCGAGTAAAAATAAAATGGAGGGAGATATTCAGCTCACGACTTTCGTGTATCAGTTTCGCCATCGCCATCAAGGACTATTTTACATTATTACATAGCAATGGATGTGAGAATACTACACTGTTTTGTACTAGTAACTACTAAAATGCTCTGACGATGGAAGATATTATTTTAATTTAATAGATTTCAGTTTTAGGATCTCCTCCGTCCGCCCTCTTCCTCTTGGCATCCCCTTGGATTTACTATTTCAAATTCCAAAACTTATTCTATCAAAGAGCTTTAGAGTTTCCTAGATTCAAATTTTAAAGTAAATATTTGGGAAATGGTGGCTTAGGTGGTGGATTTATCATTCTGATTAAATCTTGACCCGTCGCCCTCCATATTGAAATTATGAGATGGGAATTTCACTATGAAACTCAACTCAAAGCCAAACTCCGGAAAACCATTAGCTAGAATCCTCCATTAATCTAAACTTTATCTTCCTTTTACAGTTTAGCCGAGTGGAATCCACATTTTGCGGTAGATCCTATACTTGGTATACTTTCTCCAACTCGACCGCTCCTTGGAATGGTTGGAAAACGACAACATATTCGAATACAAGCAAGGAATCGTTGGAGTTCAGGACCTGCTGCCGAAAGTACTTCTATAGTTTCAATCAGACCAGCTAATCGTCACACGCCGCAAATTTTAATTAATCGACCACCACAAGTAAGGATTTCAATTCCTTTGTTCCTATTAATCATTTATTCTCATCAACCCTTGGGGGAAATTAAGGAATAAACCAGAGATCCTTATTCCTAACCGACATGTTTTCTCAAAATACAAATTAATAGAAAATTTATAAGAGTTACACAGAATCAAAAGAATAATTCTATGCAAGAATAGTTATATGCAAAATATAACAAATGTTTCTTACCATATATTCACATATAGAAAATGTATTCAAAACTTTTATGAGATTGTTGCGATACTGCAGGAAGTTAAACTAAGCGTAATAGTTTCACAGTTGAAGCATTACAAGAAAATTCAAGGATGAGAAAGAAGTTTTGGATAAGAAATTATAGAAGATTAATGCTAAATAACGAAATCCATAAAATTAATCACCACCTACACAACTTCCGTCATTAAAAAACAGTTAAAGTTTGAAAGACTATTTTTCATTCTTTCAATTTTTTATTGTTTTTACTTTATGAGAAAAAACTGCAAACTTAGCAAAGTAATGATGTTATATAACAACGGTAATTGCTTAAACTTTTGAAAGAAAACCACCATATTGGTCAATTAGTTACTTTTTAGATGTTATACAAAAGGCATTATTTTAAAATTATTAAATATAGAAAAAGTTTTATTCAAAAAGCAGATAACCACTGACTGTATTTCTTAAGAAAATTTTAAGGACTATGAACGAACAGTTGGGAAGTAATATGTATCATTTCAATGGAAGCTATCATTACACAAAAAACTATTAACTAGCTTACTTTCGTTTTGCTTAACATAATAATCATAAAACGTTATCGACGGGAACCAGAGGGTGAAAATATCGGATAATAAAATCATGGGACATTAATTCACGTAACTTCAATATCTCTGAATTAGATTCATTCCAAATTCTGGACTCTGTTGAATTGAACCCTCATTAATTCCGCCCAAAGTATGAAAAATGGTGTGAGGATGTTAGAGAAACGTGATTTTGGAATCTGATATAGTCACTGAATGTATTCTTGTTGAAATGTGATAGGTGGAGACGAGGCCATACGGACAAATCTATGCAGTTGTGTCCTGCCGTGATAATGACGAGGGACGAAGTGGACTTGTGGAACTTGGAATCAAAGAGGGTGATCCCAATGGTGTCTTTCGTGTGCTTCCTGCCCAAAGTCGGAATGAGTTTTACATAGTCATGTCACCAGTTGTGGCCAAAAACCTCATCCACTTCAAAGCTCGCTCCAATACATTCAATTTAACACTTCGTGCAGAGGATGGGGGCCAGCCGTCAAAGAGTTCCGAAAAGGTAACAGGGAAAAACTTTCACTTCCTTTACTTTCACTTCAGAGAATCTTTACTACGACAAAGAATGTTAGAAACCATTTTTCCCTTTTCTGTCGTTTCTAACAAAAAGACGAGTATGGATGATTACAATAAAAGTTGGGAAAGAGAGCTTTGGTCAAAATATGACGCCGCGACCACATTTTCTAAGCCACAGACTGTGGTAGAACAAATATTCCCTTCAATTCAGTTTTTATGATCCCTTTTCTCTCCAAAAATCCATACGCCAAGTTCTTTCACCCTGTTAACTAAACTTGATATCTAAACCAAAAATATGGGAAAACTTAGGGATTTCTCATAATTCAATTTTTTCTACTGGATAGAATTCTCATATTAAAGTTTTGCATGCGAATATTTTTTGAACTTTTTTTGACTAGTGCTCATTCGAAAGCGAATTGTTGTATATATTTTTGTTGAAAAATCTTTTTGCATTCCATCCTATTTATCATTACAAAGAGAATAACCATGGTAAATTCCAGCAGAATCAGCATGTGCTGCCCTTCTTTTGTGAAGGGTATAAATTTTCATGAAAAGGAATATTTTTCCCAAGATTTCCTTTGAGGATGGTTTTTTTTTTGGCTGACGACAGAACACAATCTAAGACATTTTTTCTTTGATTTATTTTTTCCTGAGTAGGAGCTTCAACTGAAGGTGTTGGAGTCCCCTTGGTTGGGTCGTGGATCTACTTCTGGTTCAAGTTCCACTCTTTTTGATAAGGATTTGTATGAGGTTGAAATTTCGGAGTCAAGCCCTCCACAGACGGTGGTGTTCCGGTTTCCACGCCCTGATCCTAAAGTTACCCTATCCATTTCCTCTGGAAATGAAGGTGAGGAATTCAAGCTGGAGAGGTCAGGGGTACTTTACACTGCCAAATGGCTCGATTTTGAAAGGAAGTCCATCTTCACCTTAACCGTTGACTCGTTGGATCTACGCCCAGCAAGAATGGATCAAAGAAGACACCGATCCGCTGTTAAGATTGTCATCAAACTTATTGACGAAAACAAATTTTGGCCTATTTTTGATCCTGGAAACAAGACAGAAGTTTTCTTTGCTGAAAATGAGCCAATAGGAACACTTGTTACAAGAGTTCATGCTAGAGATCAAGACCAAGGAGAAAACGGGTAAGGAATATAATTTAAGGAATGGGTCTTCTGTATCTTAAATCATGTGGAAGAATTTATGTTCGAAAGATTTTGAGATTTAGAGTTGATCGTTCTTTAGAATAAAATTTTAATTTTCGTATACCTTAGTTTGATCTCAAGCTTTTTATTTTATTAGGTACGTGACTTACAGTATGGCTAATCTGAAGGATCTTCCATTTTCTATTGACCACTTTACGGGTGAGGTGCGTTCGACGGAGGTATTAGATTTCGAAACAAGCCGTCGTGTTTACATCGCCCGTGTCCGAGCTACAGACTGGGGTCTCCCATTTCGACGTGAATCGGAAATGAAACTAAGAATCTCCCTCGTTCCAGTGAATGATAATCGTCCCCTATTTATTTACTCTAACTGTGTAAGTGTTATAGACCGAAGAATCAATTTTGAAACTGAATTCGGCCAAGTTTTAGCTCTTGACTTCGATCACGACACCGTCACGTACAAAATTGTTCATGGAAATTCTGACTCCTGTTTTGCCATTGATGGAGGTGGGGTTATTCGTGTTGTGTGTGACTTACGAGATTTTAGGAGTTCAAAACGAGTACTCAATCTTACTGCATCCGATGGAGAGTATTACTCTGACGTTATGTCTATCAAAATCGAGCTTCGAGACTCCCTTAGAACAAATTTCAATAAAACTGAACCAACTCGTACTGGGATTAAACTTTACTCAACTTCCCATTCAGTATTTGAGTGTCAAGACACAGGGGTTCAAGAACGCTACGATCGGATGGCTGCTCTTTCAGAAGAAAACAATAAAGTTGATGAGACAGAGTTAGATGAGAATAGCTTTCCTTCACTCCCTAGTCACTACACAGAAAACACACCACCACAATTTTTGGACTTTCCAAAAGAAATTCGGGTAAGAGATCTTACTTTTCTCCTCTTCATTCATCCACTTTCTCTTTTTTTATGGACACAAAACTCAGTGAACTGTGGTAATGGAATTCAGACTCCAAATCAACTCAAATTCTTAGGATTCAATAAACCAAAATGACCATCAATCTCTTACAAAATACTTCCCAAATTCCACTTCTATTGTTTCCTAACAATCCACTCTAGACTTCTATATTTTCTCACAGACCCTAACAAAATCATTCGCAAGCAGTGAAGGGACTCGATGGTTATATTAAATTAAGTGGACTTCTGAAACTTAAATCTATTTAGAAACTACTTTGCAAATATTTATAATTGAAACGTCTTAACGTTGAATTTATATTAGTTTCATCCAACGTTAAAAAATTTGAATTACAATTTTATTCTTTATTTTTGGAAAGTGACAATAATATTCTCATTGTTTTGTTTTTCAGGTTAATGAAAGCATTGAGATTGGTACAAGATTAGTAAAATTAAAAGCCGTTGACAAGGATAAAGGTTACAATGCATTTTTAAAATTTGTGATATCGAATGGTGACGATCATGGAGCCTGGGATATAATCAGTGTTGAAACAACTAGCTGGACAGGTGCAACTGTACAAGAAGCTTTTCTCGTCGTCGCCAGACAACTCGACCGTGAGGAATTCCCATCCTATAATCTCAATATCAGCGTATTTGATCAAGGAAAGCCACCGAGAAGCATGTCCAAACTCCTGCCAATTAAGGTAACAAAAACAGAGAAGTTCTTGTTCCGGATCCTCAGCTCCATTCCTTTGTAACTTTTTTAAACCTTTCCTGTCTATCTCGGCAAGTTTTTGTTGAACTTGTATGACAGCAGAGTATACAGTCTTTTTCTCAAGCTAAGCTTCATCTAATAATCTCAAGTTATTCAAGATCCATGGGAAAGTTTCAATAAAGTTTCCACTCTTAATTAATTAAAGTGAATAAAATCAAAGCTTGATGAATATTTGCATTACAAAGTGTTTCAAAGCAGTATGTATAATGCTATACATATTAAAATATAAATTATTAATAAATTCTTATTTCAATAATATTTTAGGAAAAAATAGTATACGTGGAAATATACTTTTATTTTTCCATTGTAACGTTTAAAACTTTTTAAAGAATATATTTTATGTAATTGGAAAAAGATATATAATTTCAGAAGTGTGGATTCCAACCCTTTTATATGATATAACTCCCCTGTTTCTCATGATTCCTAATTCCTATTCTTCCCATCACGTTTTTGGATGAAGGGTTGAGATTAAACATGTCTATTGTAATCCCTTTGTTCTCATTTCAGATTTTGGATGAGAATGACAATGCACCAGAGTTTGTAAAACCTGCAATGAAAATCCGAATACGAGAAGGGAGTGAACTTGTAGGGGAAACGATAGCTCAAGTGAAAGCGGATGATGAAGATGAAGAAGGGAGTCCGAATGCAATGATTAGTTATCGATTGGTGAATGAGACATTTCATAATTTTAGTATTGATGGAAAAAGTGGTAGAATTCGACTCCTTGGAGAATTAGATCGAGAGAAAGTAGATCGATATGAGATTCTTATAGTAGCTGAAGACAATGGACAACCCAAAAAATCCTCAACTGCAGTTCTCACAATTTTAGTTGAAGATAGAAATGATCAAAGTCCTCAATTCCTCGCATTTGGATCCCCGTCCTCAGTTGGTGGTAAAGGCCGTGTGGTAAAGATTAGAGAAGACTGGCCGCTTTATAGTGTTGTCACCCGGGTCGTTGCGGAAGATGAAGATTTAGGAGATGGAGGTGTGGTTCGATATTCTCTTATCGACGGGGGTCGAGGTGATTTTGTTTTAGATGACGTTTCAGGCGTCTTAAGGATTAACAGGAAATTAGATTATCAGAGAACATCCATGTACAATCTTACAATTGTTGCTAGAGATCTTGGTACTCCGTCAAGATCCACAGAAACCTTCCTAGTTGTTGAGGTAAGCAAAATCCTTTCATCAAATCTTAATCACCCTTCCCCGTCTACTCTCTGAATCAAATTCACTCACTTCTCGAATCTACTCAGATTTCCCATTTCAGACACTCTTAAAGAAAATCTGTCTAGAGAATTTCGTGAGAATTGAATTTATTCTAGTTTCACTCCATCCATTCCGCATCTCTGATTCTTCTTAAACCCATTTAACAAACAATCAAGAGTTTCAAAGTCAAAGAAGAGAATATTGACTCAGCATTCACTTTCTGACATAAAATCTTTAACGAAAATTAATAAAAATATTACCGCATTAAGACAAAAAATGCATTAAATTATTTTGAGATATTTTTTGAGTTATTCATTTTAATAAATTTCAACTAATGCAATAAATAATGAATGCTCTTAAGGGGATGACTCATATAGCCCGGCGAGACCAGCCCGATTTTTTTTTTAAAAAATCGATAACTTTTGAACAGTGACCTTAACTGCCAT
>JAQGCN010000699.1:0-16018 GCA_034699725.1 Friesea truncata | reverse complement strand
TACATTTTTCTCCAAACCTCAAAATACAAAATACAAAATACTTTAGCCGCAGCGGTCAAAATACAAATACAAAATACAAAATACAAAATACTTAGTAGTACCCAAAATACAAAATACAATACAGTATTTTGTAGTTTGTATTTTGTATTTTGACCATGTATTTTGTTCAACTCTGTCAATTTGTCATCTTTCCTTCCACTTGATTTAAATCTGGGACACTCAAACGCCACTCTAATCGTGATTTTATAATATGTGAACGACACCAATTTGTCAGCGTAAAATGGAAAGTCTACACCAAACAGTCGTTTAATTTAACTTCCATAAAATACATGGGCATCCTTCCAAGTAAAAAGTAAAAATGGTACACATTTATTAATTAAATATTCATTTGGATAAGTCAAAATATTCAAATCTAACAATCTGAAATTATAAAATTAATATTAAGACTAAAATTACTTTTACATACGATATTTCATGTATCATAAATTTAATTTTGCCCATAAGACTAAAAAACCCAAGGCCTTACACCAAAAAAATCGAGAGGGAAGAAATTCGTGATGTCACAAGAAAGCGTCAGTGCCTAGTTAACCAGACCAGAACGATTTCATTTTATTACTTAAAATTAAGTTTACACTTTTGATTCAATAATTTATTTTTATATCACCATTGTTTAAGGCTTTAAGTAAAATTTGATGCGAAAAGAAATATTGTTGAGGTTTTTCTATCATTGAGATTCGTTGGTTTCTGAGGCATGTAAAATACTCAAAATAATCAACATGATTTTGATTCATTGCCATTTCCACCATTGCGTCACCTAGAACAAAGCTTCCAGTGCGACCAACTCCTGCCTAAATTAGACATGATATTACTCAACTAAATCGAACGTTAATTAATTTATGTCTTAATATTACACTACAATGCACCAATACAGGCCAATCCTTTGAATATGAATCCGATTTTCGATAAACGTGTATCAGTTTCAAAATTTGAAATGCATCATGAGGAATTCCAAGGTCGGGCCAACCCAAAAATTGGTAATGGATTAAAGGTCGAACTACGGAACCCTTCAAATAAAAAAAAATGTGTAAATATAAAACATTTAAAAAATGTATTTAAATTACATTTCTTATCGTAAAGTTTCTTTGCAAAAAATTTGGATCTGTTTTAAGTTTACTTTTCTGAAATACAATTTCAATATCACCCCAGATTCCATGCTTCTCTGGCCAATACTTTGCACATTTTCCCTATAAAACAAAATCAAGTTCAAAGTAATATAATTTAAAAACTTAACTTAACTGGATACGTACCGATTCTACGTCATGTGGATTTGCCAGCATGATGATTTGATGGACATTATTTTCCCAAATCTTTACATAAATAAGTCTTCATCAACAAGCTTCAATAAATAAGTTCAACAATTACTTGCCACATACATACCATTCTGTAGAAATCTACGACCGTCGATTCAAGCGGTGCCTATGTTGGTTTTTAAGAGATTTAAAAAGAACATTATTAGAATATTTTTCGTACTCCTGTTTAAAATAGTAAAACCTGTGTTACAATGTACTGCCTTTTTCTACTATATCCATCAATCCAGTTGGCATTTATATAGTCCGAATAAGGATCTCCATCAGTTCTGGACAGGATCACTCGAGTCTAAAAGGAATCCATTATTTATTATTTAATTCAACTGAACTAAAACACATAAGACTAGGTGATTACCTTATCATAAGCTCCTAAATCCGGGTATCGATGTTTTGAAATATTTCCTTCCAAATTTGCAATATTCATAGAGTTAAGTTGCGTCGTGGGATCTCCTAGACATACAAATTGTGATTCCAATTCACCAGAATTCAAGTATGACTCAAAGTCGGAAAGTAATATTGGACGGCTATTTATCATTTTTAAAGGCACTAATATAAGGTAACGAAAATAATTTAAAAAATTCAGTGAAATGAAAATAAAATAAAAATTCACAATAATTTAACATAATTTATTCCTTTAAAATGCACAAAACCCCGCCACGTCAGTTTCTTATAGCTAGCCTACAACTTCAATTTGGTGGAAGTAAAATTTCACAAAATGTAAAGTTAAATTTAACAACAAAACATGTAATGTGGCTGGGCTGGCCAATTGGCCATGTCAAATATACAAATCGTTCTTCAATTAGACCCATAATTTGATTGAGGCACACTTATAAAAAGAGACCAATAAATCATAATTGATTGACTCTTACCGTCAACTTTGTCACGATGCGATTCAATTCAATTGAATTTTTGATAATTTTTATGAATAATGGATGAGATGCTGAAGTAAATTATTTGGAGTTAGTCATAAATTGGGGTGATGTTTCCAGGATGTTTTAAGATGAAAAAAACTGGTCAATAGGTAATTGTCATGAGGTGATCAACATAAAGATGAGAGCATCTTCTTTTGTTTTTTTAATATAAAAATCTCTCTTCCTTGTTAATTTCTTTAATCCTTCAGTTGGTATACAAAGGTAAACAACTGTAAATGGAGGTATTATTTTCTTTTATTGTTGCATAAAAATGAAGTCTTCTAAATTACTTATATTATTTTCATTCACTATATTCTTATCAGGTAGTTTTTATTTTAAAAATATAGTTAGTTATAAGAGTAAAATATAAATTATTTTTAAAATTATTTAAATTAGTTACGGCTCAATTGGACTCACAAATACCACCAAGTAATCAAAGAAAGCCACCAACAAAGAAATCTGAAACAAAATCTCCTAAACCTTTATTTCCAAATTTATTTTTACCACCCGTTGATCCATTTTACGGACAAAGGATCCCTTCTGAAGGTGAACGAACTCCTCATGGTGAAGAATTGTCGAACACGCATGATCATGTCCATGATGAATTTTTAAGTCCATGTCCTTATACTCCTCAACCACCAGCACAAGAACAAGCGTATCCACTCTATTACTATCCACAAAATGATCAAGAAGGACAAAACGAATCACCACTACCAATTCCAGAACTCTTTCAAAAATCTACAACTACTGAATCATCAATTTTTGGAAAACGCAGAACTACTACTGAAAAAAGTAGTACAGAAGGATATTCAGAAACAGACCAACAAAAGCCAACAACTAAAAAATCCCCAGTTTTCGAAAAAAGACGATCAACTACACCGAAATCCAGAACAACCACACAACCTTCGTCTTCGGAAGAAGAATTTTCCCGGAGATCTACAACTAAAAAACCATCTCGAACAAACATTCAGAAAACAACCACCACTACTACAACTAAACCCCCAAAAAGAATAAAAACGCCACAAACTACAACTATACAGCCTGAATCTTCAAAATCAGCGACTAAAAGTAATTTAAAAAATTTATTTTTCAAATTTTATTACGCAAAAAGTTACTGGAGCAAACGCTTTTTTCTTAGACATCGCACAGTATCGTCCTTTGCTCATTTAGTCGTTTTAATAACATGCGCAATTAAAGTACAAAATCATTTCTAGAGTCGCTTAATTCCTTCGATGTATTTATGTAAGCCATATTTTCACTAACCAATTGCCTATACATTTCATGTGCAGAACCAATGGAATTGTTTCCAGAACTCAATAAAAATCAACGTGGTGGACGCAAGCTCGATTTCAAAGGTCTACCTGAAGCACCAACGAATCCTTTATATGCATACCCCTTTTATGAGCCACAACAAGTTACACAACCAGACACACCTCCTTTGAATGATGTACAACAAAATACATCACCATATTTGACTCCTCCTTCAACCAAATACAAGATAGCTATTGTCGCTGATCTAGGAAAGGATGCTAAAGTTCAAGATGGTCGATTTCAAAGTTTTCTCAAAGAAGGAAATATTATTGTACAGAAAAGTAGTGAAGACCCTTCTAAATACAATGTAAATACAAAAAGCAGAAGAAATAGTTAATGATAGTTATAAATTCTCAAAAATATTTCACAGGTTACGATTGAGTTGGATTCAACTACTGAACCATATGTAATTGAATCTAAATTTAACAACAATAATGAAGGATTTGAATTATCAACTCTTAATGTATTTGATGGAAAATTGTACTCTTGTGATGACGAGACTGGAATTATTTATGAATTATCTAAAGTACCAATAGAACAACCTCCTTCTAATAACAGATTGAGAAAACTTAGACCAGGCAGAATGCGAAGGCTAAACATTAGAAGGCCTAGAAATACAACTTACATTGCTAAACCTTGGATTATTCTTACAAACGATGACGACGGTTCAGGTTAGTTTCTTTGAAAATAATATACGAATGGTTAAATTCATGACCACCGTGGTAGGGAATATTGTTAATTAATATAAAAATGAGCGTTTGACTTGCAGGTTTTAGATGTGAATGGGCAACTGTGAAAGACGATTGCCTATGGGTAGGAAGTACAGGAATTCTTGTTCGCAAACCGGAAAATGAAGCTGAATTCGATCGATCCCGTCAAATTGTTAAAAAAGTATGTACAGAAGGGAGTGTTGAAAGTTTGAATTGGGCCAGAAACTATGAAAGGCTATCGGAATCGGTTGGATTGCCATTTGACAAAGGATTTGCTGTTCACGAAGCAGTTGCATGGAGCGACCAATTACAACGGTGGGTTTTTACACCCCGTCGTATTAGTAGAATAAAGCAAGAACAGAAGCTCTATCATAAAAAGGGAGGAAATACGGCTGTATTTGTGGATAATGAATTCGAGAACTTTAAAGTATGAGCCTGGATTAATTTTTTTAAATGTCTATTCATGGTAACTATAACCATACGTTGTTAATTTTGTGATTTCAGACTTCTCAATTGGGCGAATTGGTCGTAACTGCTGGATTTACAAGCATAAAATTCATTCCCGGTACCGATGATACTCTGATCCTTGCACTTAAAGCAGGACTTGATACACAAACGAGTGAGCTTATGAGTACACTTGAAGTATTTGATATAAATGGAGAAGAAATTACACCTGAAATTAGTGTTGGAAAAGGAATATACGCAGGGGTGGAATTTATATAAAAATTCTTTGATATTGAAAATTATTTTTAAAATGAATAAAAAATGCATACTCAACCTGTTATATAAAAATATTCATTTAATATTTATTCATACACAAAAATAAAAAAAAGTTTTTGTTAATTCTGTTTAAATACATCTTTACAGCCAAGGATTTAATAATCACTTTAATACATTATTATAACTGGTTTACTATTTTTGAAATAAACTTTACAAAATGCCTTTACATAATTTTGTTTAAGATATATTGCTTAGGCTTATTTTTTGTTACAGATCAATATCACAAATCAAATAAAGTAATTAAATTGTCACGAAGTTATAATAATACAACGCGTCAATACATTAAATTTAATTGGATTTGTTCATCTTTTTTGTATTATTAAGTATGATTAATCTTAAATTGAAAACAAAACCATTAGTTTAATTGTTTATAACCTTGGATCTAAAAAGCGGACTTGCAAAAATGAGGTCGAGTGGACAAAGTAGAAGTCCTTGTCACTGCAAATGCTGGAATTTATGATTAAGTCATTTTTTCATGTTAGGTCGGATTTACGTATAAGGAGTGGTTTATATTTGCATAATAATGAATAATAAGATGATCTTATACTTTTATCTCCAGAAAATTTCTGCAGTCACGAATAATAAAGTTACAGGATTTAGTTTAAAAGTTCAATTTATAACAAAGATATTGAGCTTCGACTTGGTTTACTTTAAAGGAAACTCTGATACGAGGAAGATTTAACAATGACGCCTTGTTTCGCTCTCTTTGTTTTAACTATTGGTATTGTTTTTTGTAAATTTATTTATAAATGCACATGATTTCATTTATAAATTACAAACAATATTTTATTTAGAAATATTTTTTAATGTTTTAATATATTTTGTTTCAGGTATTGTTCATTCACACGGACAATACCAACAGCAACCAAATCAACAATATTACCAACCACCCCCATCCTACGGTTATGCACCACCACAATCACCACAAAGAGATCAATACGGCCGAGCACTTGTTCAACCACAACAACCATTAAGTTTCTTTCAGCCTCCACCACAATGTAAGAAATATTTCCAATATTTATTTAAAAAAATGTGTTAATGCAACTTAACGACGCTTACCTTTAATACGCTATGTAAAATATAGGATATACAAATATATTTCAATCGTTATGTTTAGATGCTCCAAGTCAGCTACAGTCAAACAAACCAAAAGATTCAGAAGCTCAACGCTATCTTACACCTCCTTCCTTAAAATTCAAAATAGGAATAGTAGCTAACAAAGTAAAGGATACAAACAGAAATGAAGATACCGGTAGCTTTAGTTCATTCTTAAGAGAGGGTCATTTGTATCTTCAAACAAACAAATCAAATCCAGAAAGCCCAAATGTAATATTATTTCCTAGATATACAATATTTATAACTGAATTTTAATATTTAGATTACAATTGAATTTGACGAAGAAAAAGGAGTATATCCATTGGAATCTGGTCTTAATTATGGTGGAAAGGGGTTTCAACTTTCAACTTTAAACGTTTTTAATGGAAAGTTGTACAGTTGCGACCATAAAACCGGTATAGTATACGAGCTTAAAAAAGTAGAAGATGAAGCGGAACAGGAGCAACCCAGGGATAGGGATTACATCGATCAAAATATTCCTGATAATGATCAACCTGAGGAGAAGAAGCAAAAATATGTTGCAACTCCATGGATTATTCTACCTAACGGAAATAGCAGTGAACGTAAGTGTAGCGTATATTCTGTATATATCATACATTTACATAATGTACAATGCGTATATTTGCTTTGTTCATTATTTTCCAGCATTTAAATGTGAGTGGGGAATAATCCGAGATAACAAACTTTGGATCGGCAGCACAGGTGCTCTTAAGAATAAGAAAGAAAAAGAAGCCGATGATGATGCTGATGCTGTACAAGACGATGAACGAAACCAAAATCAAGGTCCAACTGAATTTAGCAAAGAACGTCAGTTTGTGAAAAGGATTGGTGAAAACGGAGAGGTTGAAGACATTGATTTTTCAAAACATTACGAAGATGTTGCTGAGACATACGATGTCAACTTAAGAGAAGGCGAATTAGAATAACATTAATTTAATAATTGTTTGTTTTATTTATTTATTGTGATTTTATATAATAGGCCAAGTAATTCATGAAGCAGTAGAATTCAGTGATGAAACCCAGAAATGGTTGTTTATTCCTCGCCGCGTGACAAAAGAAAAGAAAAATAAAGAAACATGGGATTCAATTTCCACCAATCAAGGTGTATTTGCTGACGATCCGTTTGATGATTTTACTTCAACTGAATTCGGAACATTGAATTCAAAGCTTGGTGTTGTGAGTTTGAGGTATATTCCAGGAACCAATGATCAATTCGTACTTGCTTTGAAATATGGTAAAGATGGTAATAGTGCAACCAAACTCGCAGTGTATCATGTCAGTGGTAAAGAAGTCATGCCGGAAACTGATGTTGCTGAAGGATTTTACAGTGGTGTAGAATTTTTGTAAATTAAACAAAATAAAAAGATCATTTAAAATTCGGTTTAAAATTTGTTTCTTCTAAACCTGTACTTATCAATATAAATTCGTGTAACAATCAATAAAAGTTTCACTTTTTGAATTCTATTAAAATAAAAGATAACCTTCTGAACTTATAATACTTGACCATTCATTATGATAAACAAATAAAATGAGCAATTTTAGGTGATTTATTTATTGTATGAATGTGTACTTATTAACAAATATTATAATGATGAATGCCAATTTACCCTTATATTTGATTTGGAGTAAAAAAATAAATTTTAATTAGAGTTTACTGGACTGGGAATATTTCGTGACACGTTAGACCTCGAGTGTAACGCATTTTTTTAATGTTTATTTTAATTAAAATCAGGTTAATATAAGGAATATTCCAGACATTATTTTAATAAAATTAAATGGATGATGCTACAATTAAGAAAAACAAAGTAGGAAATTCAACCTTACTGCAAAAACAACATTAACCACCTTGAATTTAATTCATTTTTGCAATTTTTTGACAGAAAGTGAGAAATTGTTTACTACTTTTACCACTCCCTGTCGTTTAGTATCTCTGATGCAACATCCTAATTACAATAAATCAATTTTACGCATTACCACCCAAAAAACTTGTCAGAATTGACAAGGTTTATTTTAATGTTCAACGATTAATTAGGAAAATGAAAAATTTCCCTGAATATTAATTTACCTTATACTTAAAATATACTGACGCACTGCTACACAAACTCAAACAATAGCCTCATGAAAAAAAAATAGGGCTCATTTCATAATTATTAAAATGTCAAAATTTTAATCGTTGTATGAGGTTAAATGTTCTTTTTATTTCTTTTCCGAAGTTTCATTGCGTGTAAAGGATGATCATTTCTTACTTGTACTTCATGAAAGATAAAATCTTCAACTTTGTGTTTAATATTAGTAATTACACAAACTTGATTGAATGTAATATATTTTTAAAAAAATAAATGACTAATATGTATGAATTCATGCAGCAATCGTAGATTTGTTTATAATAATTTACTCAAATATAACAATATATTAGTTGTAGTAAATTGAATAGGAATAAACGTAATTGATACAAAAAATAATTTTTTACAAAGGTGATATAATCCTCGTTGACAAAATGATTAGTGGTTGACATATGATTATTGATGAATTATTAGCATATTTTGATAATGTCATCACGATACAAGGATCACGGATCTTAAAAGATTTGTCAACATTTAAGTTATGAACTCAGAATTCAATTCGTGATGTTGATGAGGGACGATAAATATTTCGTGAAGGTAAACGAGAACAAAGAAAAATTATAAACCTAATTTACAACTTCAGTTCCAGGATTATCAATAGGTTAACTAAAAGAAGGAAGATTCACAGGTTATGCAGATGAGAATGTAACTTCTGACCCACTCATCTTCATCTTTATTCGCAAGGTTTCATTTTCCTTCTATTTTCAATGTTTGCATAATACATACATTCTGGAACTCGAAGTGATATAAACTCACGCAGTTTACAATCACTGGTTTAGTTTTACAAAATAAGGGGTTAAATGATGAAGTATTTTGTACTTGTAGTATTACTGGGCTTAATTGCCTCTACAATTGGTAATAACGATAACGCTTATATTTCTAAAAAAATATATAACTATTGAGTACCCGTTTAAAAAAAAAATCAAACGTATTTTTATAGGGGACCCTGACCCTGTAGCTGCTCCACATCCGGATCCTGCACCTGATCCCGATCCTATTGCGGATCCTGTAGCTGACCCAGATCATTATAACCCCAACGCAGCTTATTACAATCCAAGAGGTCAACGAAATCAACCACTTCAACCACCCAGCAGTAATTATTATCCACCACCACCAAATCCATATCAACAACAACCATCTTATCCACCACAACCAAATCCATACTCAGCACGTAAGTTGCAATTTTTCATTGAAATTTTTTATTGTATTTACATTTATTATTTTTGTTTGAACAGAACCAGCTTATCCGCCATATCCATATCCACCTCAACCAATACAAAACCAACCAACCCAATCTTCACGTCAAGGTCGAGTATTGGGTGGGCCATCGAACCTTAATTCAGTATCGCCATCTCCTGAACAACAACAATTCTTTGCTCCTCCTCAGGGGCAACAACAACAGCCAAATGGACCTCCAAACCAAAATGGACAACAACCAAATCCATTTCAACCAAATAATCAAAATCAACCACAACAGGAAAAGAAATACAACAAACGATATCCACTTACTCCTCCACTTCTTAAATTTAAAATAGGTGCAATTGCAGATTTGGATCAAAATTCAAAGGGGGAAGAAGCAGGAGAATTTAAATCAATGCTAAAAGAAGGCTTCCTTTACTTACAACAAAATCCTGATCAACCTGATCAAACTAACGTATGCATACAATATTTTGATGATAATTTTTAACTTTTCAAAATCATTTTCATAAAATAGGTTACGGTTGAATGGAACGAAACTACAAGGGAAATTAAATCAGGTTTTAGTCATAATGGACGTGGTCTTGAACTCTCTACTCTAAACGTATTCAATGGAAAAGTTTATTCATGTGATGACCATACTGGTATCGTTTTTGAGATTCCACTCACTGGGAATGATACTGAACCAATAGTCGCCAAACCTTGGGTAATTTTAGCTGATGGAAACGCAACAGGACCAAATCCATTTAAATGCGAGTGGGCCACACTCAAAGATGGAGATTTATGGGTAGGTGGACATGGATTCAATACGTTGACAGAAGATGGAGAAGTGAAAGATAAAAATCAAAAGTGGGTAAAGAAAATAAGTTCTAACGGCGAAGTGAGCCATATTGATTGGTCTAAGAATTATGATAAGATTGCTGAAGCATTAGAAATTAACAATCCAGGTAAATTATTATACAATGAAATAATTTAGACAAAATGTTAACAAATCCAAGTGTTATAGGCTATGTGACTCATGAGGCTGTAAGTTGGAGCGATGATTTGAACAAATGGTTATTTATGCCTAAGAAAATAAACAAGGAAGCATACACGAAAGAAAATGATGCAGATAAAGGAAGTGATACAGTTATGATTGCTAGTGATGACTTTAGCGATATACAGATTGGCCATATTGGAGAAATTATACCAGAACGTGGATTTTCAGGGATGAAGTTTGTACCTGGGACGGGTAAATTATAAACATAAACATTTATTGCACAACCTAATATCATACATTTTCAGGTGACCAAACGATCATTGCTCTCAAGACATCAGTGACTGATGAAGCAGCAGAGACTTATATTATGGCCTTTGATCTTAAAGGAAATTTACTCCTCAATGAAACTAAATTTGCTGATGAGAAATATCAAGGGATTGAATTTCTTTAAAAATATATATAAAAAAAACATCAGTAATTCCATGAAATCAATTTTGTCAAAATAAATAACTTTGTCATTAAATTCGAATTGAACAACCACCATAAATTTAATTCAAATTATGTTAAATTTAGTTAATTAATATGGTACATACACAATGTTTGATTTTGGTTCACAAGTTAAGAAACTATACTATGTTTGTGATATCAAACTTTGTTTGATATTTGTTAAAACACCTTCCACAACGTTAGATTATTATGATGAGGCAGATACACAAATTAATTAATCAAAGAGAGATTTTAAGATATTAAATCACTAATTGACTTGGAACAATTATTGATCCAAATCAATACAAAAAACCTTTAATCCCTTTTACTTTATACCTTAATAACCAGTTTCAAATAAAACTCTTTCCAAGATGAAAACAACTAGTGAACAAATTATGTCAAGAATCAAAGGATGACTCCTGACATTATTCACTAGAAGAGTTATTAAGGGATCTGCCACTTTATAAAAACAAAATCAACATTTTGTAAAAACTAAAATTCATCGAAATTAACTCAATTAAATCTGTACTACCTAGCATAAGCAATTCAAACTTTTTTTTTAAATTTCTTGAAGTTAAATTTAAGTCCAAAATGAATAAAACCTATTGGATTACACAATTTGGATCATCTTTCTGTTTTGCTTTAGTTTCTCCCATCTTCTCCGTATATTGTGCAACATATTGTTTTGCAGCAGCAGCAGCAATTTGCCCGATTTGATCAACAAATTGTTGACCTCCAATTTCCTCAGAACTTCTTGGTTGAGAATTGACTACTACAGTTTTAAGAAATACACAAGTTTTAATAATAATATTAAATACTGTAAATATAAATAGAAATATACCCTCTTCGCCATTAGAAGCAGATCTTCCTTGCTGAGGCTGAGGTGCTGCAGGAAATGGGATGCTTTTAGCCAGAGAAATGTTTAATTTCTTTCCATAAACATCACGTCCTTGAAACAATTTTACAGCTCTCTCTGCATCTTCTTTTTTGTTAAAAGTGATAAATCCCTGCCCGTTATGGACATATTTAACCCTTCCAGACACACTTGCAGCATACTCTTGAAGATGAGATTTAAGTATTCGAAAATCCATTTTTCCTGGTAATCCAGAGACCATAAGGATAACTTCATTCGATCCAGCAGTAGTCCCCAAACTCAACTGTGAAATATCCTTAATAATCTTTTTCACTGCTGGATCCACTTCATTTGGAAAGTTTGGCCCATTCAAAGAATCGTTTTTATTTTTATTTTTCTTTCCATTTCCATGCTGTGGTGGATTTTGGATGTTTTCTTGTGGTCTAGCTCTTTGATTTGGAAAACTTTGTTGCTCGTTGTTCGTCAATTGTCCACGTGGTCTTGGCCCTTGATTTCGGAAATTAGGTTGCATTTGAGCCGGCATGTGTGGCCGATTTTGATCAGCATTCTGTGGCCCACGTGGTCTCGGTCCTTGATTTCGGAAATTAGGCTGCATTTGACCTGGCGCTGGCATTTGTGGCCGATTTTGATCAGCATTGTGTGGTCCGCGTGGCCTTTGATTTGAAGAGCCTTGAAAACCTTGTTGAGGAGGCCCTCTTGGTGTTGGTGGGCGTGTAACTTGTTTTGAAGCCATTCCAGTACCATTACCTTGACTTGTTTCTTGAAATCCAAGATTCAAAGGAGCATTTCCTTGTTTCCTTGATTGGGCTTCAGCTCTCTTCTGTGCTTTTTTACTGAGAGCAGCTTCAGGAGCACTAGAATCGTTTTGAGTCTGAGCCTCTGATTTTTGTTGTCCTCCACTTTTAGATTTCGAGACGCTAGAATTGCTAGCTTGTTCTGGCTTTGCAGCAATTGATCCTGAAGGCTTTGCCGCAGTAGGTTCCATCATAGCTAAAAAATTCTGAAATGGATATATCTAAAAATAAAAAATTGAATTTAAGTATTTAAATATAAGGATAAACTTTTGAACAGAAAACCTCATTCCATCCTGTGCGAAAATGTTCAGAAACACAAGCTCCGTGGATTACAATGATGGAACAACCTTGTCGATTTTGGTAACCACGTAAATCATTCACAAAATCAATGTCTCCAGAAATTAGTACAAGCAATGGACTTGAGACCCCTACAAATAATTTAAAAGGAACAAATTCAAAATGATAACTGCAATTGGTCAATTTTGGATCGGCCATAAGCAAAACGTTCAACAGTAAAGATAAAAATATTGTCTTATTATGATGTTGTACTTTTGACAGTGATTAAAAAGTTACAAGTTTTAATTTTTTAATCACTGTTTAAACAACATAAGAAGGCAGTATTTTAAGAGTTGCAACATCCTTTGTCTTGCACTGGTACTAATGCTTGTAAAAAGTGAGAACAGCTACTAATAGTATTAAACTTTAACTTACCATGTGCATCAACAAATTTTTTCATGCAGTCACGTAATTTCTCATCTGCAGCATTTTTCGACGTACCAGAAACATGTGCTAACGTTACTCCACCTAAAGAATGAAAATACATTGATAATTAGCATTGTATTTAAAAAAAGATTGTTTAGGTTTTGATATAATACCACTACGATTGGCATCATCCGGTATGTCTTTTCTGAGTTTAGTAATATCGGCAGCAATTAAAAATTCGTATTCTCGATGGCTGAGACGATTGATGACAAAAGTATTACGGATGAAATGTATTACAGATGATGCAGATTTCCCTTTCGGTAGTGGACAATTCTCAATATCCCTATAAATTAAACATTACAAATTTCATAATACTAAATGTAGGGTTATGAATTTGTAATTACCAAAATACTCCAACAGGTTTTCCTGGACCCATGACTCCTATACCTGATGGTACCATACCAGTTTGTGGCTGATGATAAAATGGATTATGTCCCATACCAACCTGAGGGTTAAACATTGTACTCTAGTCACTAGTATTGTGGCTCTCCTTCAATTAATTAATAGAACTAAGTTAATAAACGCTTCAGTTTTGTAAATGAAATCAGGGCACCAAATCGATAATAAATTAGTGTTAATTAAAACTAACTAAAATAAAAAATTAATTTAACAACATCCTGTCTAGTTCTCTCTTTCATCATGTTTACCCTTCGACTGTCCTTTCTTTGTTTTTTTACTGACTCATAGTGTCACACACTTGTATACAAAATACTTCAAAAGCAGATCCAAAGACCAAAAAGTAAAAGTTGGCTCTTATTCAACACTATCTGATGCTTGCATTTCGTTTGAATAATTGCAAAAATACGTTTTTTTAAATTATAATTTACATTTAGTTAAATCTAAATAAAAAAGAAAATTAAACAAAGTTATATTTTTTTTACATTGATTTAACTGAGATTCAACCATCAGAAATTGTTGATATTAAGAGCCAACTTTTACCTCTTCCTCTGTGAATCTGTTTTTGGACGATTTTTGGACAAGTGGATGATTGTATTTGTTGTGGATGAGGAAAATAAACTCTTTGAAGATTAGCGCTGGTATAAGCCAATTTGAGTTAAAATTGCATGGATTAATTTTTGTTTATGCATTTTTCTGGAATTTGCAAAGCAAAAAAAAGTAGTAAATAAACATTTGTGATTAACTCTCTACCGGTCATTGACCACATCATTTGTGATCTTATAGACTGCTCCTTATAGTTAATATAATACGTAAATGAACTAAAATAATAAACTAAAACTTGTATCCTCTCAATCCGAAATTAAACAGCATCTGCAACTGCAGCTTTAAATGTTTATAATTTCAAATTCAGGAAAACTAACTTTAGCCATTCAATACGAGGCGTTATAAATGAGATGTATTAATATAATCCTAGAACTGATAATAAAATATTACATAATTATTAGTAACAACAAATCATAAAACAAACTTTAAGGAATCAAATATTTTTTGAAGGGCATGCTATATTTCTGTCATTGGCATTTCATTGTTCTGAAGACAACAGTGAATGGATGAAGCAGCAGCAGAGACTTATGTCATTGCAATAATATTTATAACCTCCTAAGCAAATATTCCCGGAAATTGTTTTGGGACAATTTATATTGAATATTCAATTTCAAAAGCTTATTATAAGTTATTATTATTACAAATTATTAATATATACAATCTTCTATGTATATGCGGGATTTTATAATTCTCACAGCTTTAAAATAAACGTGTAGTTGTGTTGTGTAAAATTGTTGCTTTTATTCGGATTTATCTCCTCCCAACAGTACCAGAAACACCTTTAGTGCTCTGTACTTTTGGTGAATCCGTGTTTTTTAACCAACAAGTTGATAAAGATTTGTTCCAGACAAATCCCTTACATGCAGAGTTTAAACTACGTTTATTGCAGCATTCGGCTAGATTAATATTTCTAAAACTTTCAATATCGTTTGAATCTGGCGATATATCAAATCCATTAAAAATTAGTGAACACTGCTCCGCAAGGGATGTTAATTGCTTGAGTCAAAGCTTGAGAATTTCTTTTTTGGTTTTCACTTGGAGGAAGTTCCAAATTTCTGCGACTGCCAGCAATAAAATTTCCATTCCTCACTCTTGGTTCATCAGTAGTCTTTAGAAAGCATTTGGATTCGCTCTTACTCCATACAAATGCTTTGCATCCAGAAATTCGATTACATAAACTGCAACATTTTGCTAAATCAATATTAGCAATAAATCCCAAATCTCCCGTGCCGTGAGGAGCAATGTCAAATCCAGATTGAACAGAAGAACATTCATCAAAAAAAATGCAAGAACCGTCTATTCAAGCTTAAAGCTCTTTCATCAATTTCGGGTAGTCTACGTATACCAAAAATGAAATTATCATCTGGTGTTCTTGGATTATCAGCAGACTTAAAAAAGCACTTTGAGTCACATGTTTTCTCCAAACAAAGGCTTTGCAAGATGGAATAGAATTACACATATGACAACATTTTTCTAATTCTACGTTGTCAACACTTCCTACATCATTTGAACCTGGAGAAATGTCAAACCCAGAATCAACAGCAGAACAATGTTCTATTAAGTTTACCGCAGATTGCTTTAAATCCTGAGTAACTTTTTGTAGTTT
>JAQGCN010000698.1:0-16018 GCA_034699725.1 Friesea truncata | reverse complement strand
GATTTCTTTCCAATAAATGTAACTCGAGGTTCATCCATAACAAGTCCCTTGATTTCTCGAAATGGAGTGAATTCAGGTCTGGGTAACAAACTTTCGCATCGTTTTTTAAAAAAGGCTTCCATCATTAATTCTCAGAGTTTCAAAATAGTCAATGACCTCTCCTTGTCGTGAGAAACCTTAGAATAAAGAACCATGGTGCCTGATTAAGGCTTCTTTATTCTAAGTGAGAAACACAAAAACTCAATTTCAAATACACAAACTTAAATTCGGTTTCCATGAAGATGGATTCCCCAAAAAAGATTACTGTATTTTTCTATCTAAAACTTCTCAACTTCTGTAAAACTAATCCACGTTTATTACAATTTATGGCTTCAAATGTAACCTCAAAATTAAAATTAAAATCCTATGAAAGAAATGAATAATAAATAGAATAAGTTTTGAAAATATTTTATTAGAATAAAAGAACGGCGAACAGCGAAGCAACTTAAACAGAAATTTCTGTGGAGTGGTGAAGACGACTCATCAACAAAACGCAGATTTACTATTACAATTTATTTATTAATTAAAAATGCGTTATATTAAGCGAAAAAAAAGTTAAAAATCTATTAACTTAACTTAAACTCTTATGCGCGTTTGAGTATATAATTATTATTAATTAATTAAATTAATATACTAAATTACTGTATACTCTTCTTAAAAGATGAAAAACCTAAAACTAATTCACAATTTAACTATTCGAATTTTAAATTTCATTATTTTTCAAAATGTAATTTTTAAAACAATTTCAAAAAATAAACTTAAACTCAATACCACACTTTCGCATTATTCACTCACTCACCTTTCACAATAATAAACTATAAAATCAACAAATGCTCGGTCAAAGTAAAACTTTGAGCAGTATAATTATAGATAACTTCTTCAAATAAATTATGAATGGCTCTTTTTCAAACCCTGAATGTAATAATAAATAAGGATGCATAAAAATCCAAATGTGGTTTTTCTAAATTGTTTTTTCCATGAGAGAGAAATTAAAAAAAGGACCCTTTACTTGTAGAAACCATACCATTTTTACACATTGTGACGATTTCCATACTGAAAAAATTAACTATAAAACAAAAAATTAAAAAATCCAGTGACAGAATATTACATCCTAGATATAGTAATATTTCTTTGTATTTTAAGACAAAAATAGTCATGTTATTATTTTATGTTTTAATTTAGCTTTTATCTTACCTAAAAGAGGACACAAAAGGTGTTCTTCAAAAGGTTAAAAAGTTTCCAAAGGAATTTACTCCTTTAGATAAAATCCAAGTTAATTTTTCTATTTTAATACTAAAATACAAAGACACATGAATACGTTTACCCTACAAAAGTAACAAAAATACAGATTACCCTCTCTTCGGGGTAAAAAACATTCTGATTTGAGTTCATTTCTGGATTTACATACACTCGTTTAAACATTTTAAGAAATTTTAAAATTGAATAATTTGTAGAGGCTGTAAGATACAAATTATAATCACTTAATTAAATCCAAATCAAATTCAAATATTAATATTCTATTTTTAGATAAAACGAAAAATGGATTCAAAACTCAGAAAAGAAACCAAACAAAATCAACAAAAAAAATCCAGTTCTGAATCAAATCAAATTCACAAAACAGAAAATCAAAAGAAATTCTCATGCCGGAAGTGTGAAAAGACGTTTAAAACAAACGATTATCTAAAACATCATTTAAAATACGTCCATTCTGATTTAAGACCATTTCCATGTCCATTCTGCAAAAAATCATTCAAAACAAACCAGGATATGCAAAAACACTTTATCAGACACACGAATGAAAAACCATATCCGTGCAAAATTTGTAAAAAAGAATTTAGACAAAGCCACCATTTGAAATTCCACGAAAGACTCCACACAGGAGAAAAACCATTCCAATGTAAACACTGCAACAAAAAATTCACAAATAAATCCAATTTAAACATCCATTTGAAGATACATACTGGACAAGGACTCATCAATTGTACAAAATGTACAAAACAATTCAAAACAAATTCACATCTTAAGATTCATATGATAACCCACACAAAAGAAAGCAAATTCATTTGCACAATTTGCAAATATCCAGCACAATCCAAGAGTAGATTAAAAGATCACACCATTGGAGTACATTCAGGTGAAAGTCCTTACAAATGTAAAAAATGTGGAAAACAATTTGGATGGAAAGGGGATTTGAATCGTCATAAGCGTATTCACAAGGGTGATTTTGGTGTTTTATTGAAAATTGAAGATGTTGGTGATTTAATGAATAATTTACGAGTGAAATATGGAATTGGATTTTGTGATTTAGATGGATGGAAACCAATAAAAATTGAAGATACACCACAATTAATCCAACACATTAAAAACAAATACACAACTAAACCATACCATTGTACAAAATGTGGAAATCTCTCTGGTACAAAAGGAAATTTAAGTAAGCATATGAAGATCCATGACAATTTGAAAGAATACGAATGTGATGATTGTGGGAAGGAATTTCGACAGAAGAATCATTTAATTTATCATATTCGTATTCATACTGGTGAGAGACCCTACAAATGCCCACTTTGTATAAGAACATTTACTACAAGTAGTTCCATGAAAGTTCATTTAAATCGTTGTCACATAAAAGAAAAACATTGGAAATGTGAAGTATGTGATGTGGATTTTACATCAAACAGTGCTTTGTACAAACATAAAAAATCCAAGCAGTGTGTTGAAGCTCATAAAAATATTCAATCTTCCAAATAAGTTTAGAAATAATTATTCCTATTATTTGTTATATTTTCTTTGCTCTGATTGGTTGAATAGCGAAGTAAGTAATTATTTTTTCCTTATAAATATTTTTATTTCTTATTTGATGGATATTATTGGTTGGACGAGTGAAGAAAAATACGTCCAAGGTGAACCTGGAGTTTATGGTACCTGTCATATACAAAGTTTAAATCAACATCTTGAAATACCAATTGATGCATATGCATATATTGTATACAGTTCTCTTTTCAAACTTAAATCAAAAGCCTAAAACTAATTCAATTTAATTAATTTTCAAAATGTAATTTTATAAAACAATTTCAAAAAAATAAACTCAATAAATTCTTTCGCATATTTACTGCTCACCCTCCACAATGAACAATTAATAAACAAATGCTCGGCCAAAGAATTTTTTTTAAAGTAATTAAACTTCTTCAAATGAATTATAAATGGCTCTTTTTCAAAACGTGAATGTAATGAATGAAATAGGCTATAACAATTTACCCCCCAACGGCCAAAATTTCAAGAGCGAAAATTTAAAACATTTTTCCACATTAGGTGACAAAAGTCTTAACTTTACATTAAAGTGCATTAAAGTAAAATTTCAATTAACAATATCTGAATGAGTTTACTGGTCTTTTCAAAAATTCTTTCGCTGTAAGCCTTATAATTATCTTAATCACTAATTCCACTTTAAAAAAATATATGTCATCTTTGAGCCTCGATCGTACTTCCAAAAATCCCTTCCCCCCCCCCCACCTTCAATGCACAGTAGAAATTGTTATCGCCTATAAGGATGCATAAAAATCCAAATGTGTTTTTCCAGAAGTTGAGAAGTTTAGATTGTATTGAGAATAAATTAATTTAATTAAACATAAAATCTCGTTTCTTTTATTTTAAAGTTTGTTTTTAAATAATTTTTTGTAGGAATGATGATGATGGATGATGATGAATTTTTCATATTAGTTTTGGTAACTTACGTTTTGACTTGAATGGATTGCTTATAGAGATTATGGTAATATTTTTTCAGATCATTTGTTTCATTTTTCTTAGTCAGATTTTGGTTGAAGGCCATATTTGCAAGGTTCAATAAACTCTTCAACGATTCCAGAAACCATCTCATGGAGTGTGGCTTCCACTTTTGCCCAATCCCTACATTTCATAATTTAAATTAATACGATATCACAATTGAGTAATAATCATTACCTTTCTTCAGGTGGAGCTCTTAATTCTGAATAGTATTTAATTTTTGGTTCTGTTCCACTCGTTCGTAGAGTAATTGTAAGTCCATTCTCAAAGTAGAAGGTGATCATTTGAGAGCTCGTTGATACTGGTAAAATTGCTTTTTTTGATGGTTGATTTGAATCATATCCAGTAGTAAGATCTCGTATACCAGAAATTTCATATTTCCCATTTAAAATTGATGATGGATACTAAAAAGAATTATCAAGATTTTAAATTGTATAATTTAATTCCAATTATTATAATTTACGGTATTTTCTTTTGAAGTTGGATTTTCAAATTTACGAAGTCGAGTAAAGATCTGTTGAATGATTTCTGGTTCTCGACAGATGTAATATGAATTCTCAGAGACATGATATCCATATCTAAAGAAAGAGATTATTTATCTTTTCATTTGGAATTCATTCATCATTCACTCACGTTTCATAAATATTATTAAGCTTTTCTGCTAAATTAGAGTTTTGATCATAAAGATAAGTTGCAAGCTCAGCAAGTCGAATTCCAGCAGTAATTCCGTCTTTGTCAAGAACCGCTGAAGAGACCATAAATCCAATTGCCTCTTCGTAAGCGAAAAGAACTTTTTCATTCTCACGACGTAAATCAAATGCTTTGTTTCCCATCCATTTGAAACCAGTAAGTGTCTCCTATAAATAAAATTATTTTAAGATGTGTAGAAAAATAAAGTACTTTTTAAAAAAAACTAACCAAGAATGTAAAACCTTCTTTCTTTGCCATTGAATCTAGGATTTTTGATGATACAGTACTTGCAATCATGTAGCATTTCTCCACTGGGATTGAACTAGAACTATTTTTATGTGTATGGAGCATCCACCAACCCAGAAGGGCTCCAAGTTCATTTCCATTAAAAACTTTCCATTCTCCACTAAAAAATAATATTAATCAAATTAATGTGTTCTAAAATTAATAAAGACAAACAAACTTCTTCGACTTTTCAGCAACGGCTAAGCGATCAGCATCAGGATCATTTGCTAAAATAATTGGAGTTCCAGCCTTATTTGCAGTGTCGATTGCGTGATTCAGAGCACTCTTTCCTTCTTCAGGATTGGGAAATTTTACAGTTGAGAATTCTGGATCGGGATCCTTTTGACTTTCCACAGAGACAAATGGCTAAAATACAAGGATAAATTTTTTTATGTTGACATTCCTGTTTGTTTTAATGTGTTGGAGTTTACTGCAAAACCAGCCACTTCAAATGCTTGTCGCATGTATTCCTGTCCAACTCCATGCATGGGAGTGTATGTGAATCTTAATGGAGTTTTCTTATTTAACTCCGTATTGAAAATATCTTTTCGAAGAGATTCATAGTAACCGGCTGAGACTTCTTCAAAAGGATCCTCGCATTTCTCAGCAATCCCATCAGTATTCCAAGCATTTGGTGATGGAATTAAATTGCTCAATATGTGCTCTTGAATCTTTTTATCGTATGGTGAAACAATCTGGAATTTTTAATCCTTTTTTAATTAAAATTACTCAAGTTATTTAAAATTTATGTGTGTAATACCTGAGCTCCATTGTACCAATAAACTTTATATCCATTATCCTCTTTAGGATTATGTGATGCTGTAATCATAATTCCATAATAGTCTGTAGCTTGTTCCTTTTTATGTCGTGGTAAGTAACTAACGGCAAAAGGAATAAATGGTGTAGGACAGATACGTGGAAATAGAAAGACTCTGAAGCCTTTATTTACTCCAGCCACAGCTGTTAATTCTGCAAATCTATCAATAAAATTTAAAACAAAAATGAAATTACTTAGTTTCAATTTATAAATTTTTTTTTATTACCTGCGAGAATTATGACGTCCATCATAGCCAATAACTAGACATTGTTTTTGTCCGGCAATAATACGTTGAGTGTAGAGGTAAGAAACCAATCCTTGACTAGTTTGAATAATTACGAGATCATTCATATTAGAGTAACCACCACCCATCTTCCCACGGAGTCCAGCAGTCCCAAATTCAAGACGGGTCAAAAGTGCATTCTGCAATTCTGGAATATTTTTTCCTTCAGCCAATGCAATGATTTCCGCTTTTGTACTTTCATTCTAAAGTAATTACAAAATTAAAAATATAGATTGAAATGAATTATATTAAGTTTGATGAAACCTTATCCAATTCCAAGTATTCTTTTAATTTCTTCACAAGTGGGTAATTTTCTTCCCCAAGTCCATATTTATCGTCATATCCTTTTATTTTAATAACCTGGATTTCGAGCTCTTTCTCTGTAAAATCTCTTTTGCTAAAAATAAATATTAGAATAATATTTCATATAATTTTTAAAATAAATTAATAAAACCTCTTGAATTAAATTACTTACATCATGTTCAGACTTTGGGAAGAAATTATGGATTGGAATTGGAGTCAAGACTAAAATAAAGTTCAAAGTGGAGTTTAAAATTAAGACAATGAAAATTAATTAGTTACGAACAAAGTTAAAATTAAGACTTCCTCACTCACCGAAATCCAGAGATCAAATGATGATGAGAATTTAAAAAATGAGTTTCTTTGTTATTTGAAGCAGCTGTGGTTGGTGCTGAGGCCGGTGATGGTGATAGGTTGTTAAGTGAGCGAAAGGCAAATAGAGAAATTCAAAATCCGAAGAATTATGATTACAAAAATAATTAATGAATGACTGGACACTGGAGAGTGGAGACTGGATTATTGGAGCAGGAAGGAGGAAGGAGTCGTTTGTTTGTTTAATTTTTTCATACTGCTAAGCTAAGGATTCACTCATTCACAGTACAGAAACTCACCGAATCCAATTTTAACAAAAACAAACAAGAATCGGAGGTTAAAAGGCCTCAGAAGAAAAAAACAGTCATTCTCCTCATTGGCCTCAAAAAAATTAATTCAGGGCCTCAAAAAACCAAAGGCCTCAATTAGTTTAGATTGAGTTAAATTAATTAAAACCAAGAGAATGTTTTTTCTTGAGACAACCAAAACTCAAGAATGGAGTTTTTTGAGATGATGCTTGCTAATGTGCTCATTATTTGTTTGATTGATTTGATGAGAGGATATAAATAAAAAGTTGTTGTATGCTGCTAACTCTTCATAAAAAGTATTTTCTTTGTTTTGTTTTGTGTGAAAAATTAGGAAGGATAAGCAGTGGAAGGAGGGAGGGAGGGAGGCGAGGGGAGGAGGAATATGAGAGAAGAAGACGCAAGAAAGGAAAAGTGTTTTGTGTCTTGTGTGTAGTTGAGAAAGTTAATAATTTTTCGGTATGAAGAGAGAAGAGAAGGATGAAATCGGAGAGTCCGATAAATCCGAATTCAAGAGAAAAAAGTGCAAGTTTTAATTCAGTTTTTTTTACTCCTCCATTCCATTCCATTCCATCATCAAACATCAAAGTGCAAGAAATCATGAAGATTTGGGAGCTAGTCTGTTTTTCTTAATAATTTTTATAAATTAATTATTATTCTTTTACTTTAACTTTACTCTACGAGAGGCGAGGAGGATCGAGGTGATTAAAAAAGTTATTCCATTCAATTAATAAAACATTATTAAGATTTTTCATTGTCCTTTCTCTTATTTGTTTAGAAATAGGAACATTCAGTCGAGTCGAGTCGAGCTTAGTTTAATTTGATTTCTTTTCACACCACAAGATTAAATTATACACAGCACAGCGCAGCGAGGTTCCTGTCGTCCTGTTCCAGAAAGAAGTCAATTAATCTTCTTGCTCATATCACTTAAAATGTTTCGTGCATTGTTCATTGTAATGATCTCATTTGGAGGTATGAATTGTCAATTTACGGAATTATAAATCAATATACCTCTGATTTATTAATTTTAGACTTAATGGGAGCTATTGTAGATGAAACACAAGTTACAGATCACATCCAAGCAATTAAGGATGGAATTAAGGAAGGCTGGAAACTAACGATCTCACCAACACCAGAAAGTGAACCAAAAATATTATTGAAACGACCGGATGATACATTGAATCTCACATGTAAAATTCAAAAATTGGATAAATCTGATTTAGGAATAGGAAACAGTAGTCTAGTTGAACAGCAATTCAAATTAGCTTGGTATGTCCCAAATTCACTCGAAAAGAGGTAAGTCAGACTCAGAAATCATTCAACATGACAAGTTCAATAAAAAATTAACCACAATATTTAATCTTGTTAGTAAACAGCGTGTAGTCAACTATGAAAATCGGAATTCTCTTCAATTGATTGTAACCAAACTGCAGGATTCTGATTCTGGAGAGTACAAATGTACAGCTCATGATTCAACTGGTAAGTTAATCCAAGAATTCAATTCTGTTTGTAAATAGTGACTTCGTTTTTTTTATTTAGATAACACAGATACGCATGCTTTCAGTGGTTCATTGAACGTTATCGTTAGGCCAAGTAAGAATTTAATGAGTTATAATATATGAATGTTTATAATTGACTTTTTGTTAATTTTTGTAGAGAAAGGAGCATTGTTGATGCTTGGGAAAGGCTGTGATAAGCTTGGAGAAATAAACTGTACCTCTAGACTGATGTCACCTTGCTGCAATCCCCTTCAATCAAGTAAACAAAAACAAACATTGTTATTCCAGTTTGAGTTTTTTACGATATTATTTTAGTACATCTGAATTTGGATGTGAGCCAATTTAGTCCTAATTCTAATCACTACAATGAAATTGGATATTTGCAAACCACCATTTATACAGTAATAGGTATGATATCATCATCTCACACCACACCTTAACTTATAATTAGTATTTATTAATTTTATAGGTTGTGCCATGGTTTTTATGTTTCTTACAACGGTATTCAACTTAACTTATTATAAATATTAATATATTAGGTTTATAGAGTATATTAATCATTATAGGTTGTTGTCATTGCAATATGCCGTGTACATTTAAAAAGAGCAGCTGTTGCCCGTCGGCAAAACCCATTTCATCACTTGCGACACTTTGGTCTCCATCGTCGAGATTCAGGCTCATGGAGTAGTTTCTCTCAAAGTAATCCAGGTAACTGTAGACATCCTAATTTTTTTAAAATAATCCATGCCTTATTTATTTGGGAAATCAATATTTTATAAACCAAATAGTAAATCACCCAATTTTCGTTCATGAAATTTTTTTCGTGGGATATTGATGAAAATTGGCTGTGGTGATTTATAAGTTTTTTTTTTCAATAGTAAAAATTAAGTTTGAAGTTAATTTTTTTAAAGTTTACTTTTGTTTGATAGCGTCTGGTCTCTTGGTAGCTTACAACATAAACAATGGACTTCACTTCATGGGTCGTCCAATGAATATGAATCCACCTCCTTATAGTGAAATAATGAACGATCCACCAGTTGAAGGAGTTCCTTCTCATTTACCACCACCTTATTCCTCTACAGATAATTTAACAGAAGTCGAGAATCATATTAATTCTTGTAATACTCCAAATTCAATTCCAGAGGAAAATTCTCCTGCTTAAATCCCAAACAATATGTCAAGTCAACTCATTCAGTATACATTTCCCCCAGTATAATGTATCCAGTTTATATTCAGTTTAATTATAGTTATTTGTTGTGTCAAGTGTGAATTTGATCCAATGTAGAGTGAGGATTTTTATGTTAACGAGAATCTCAGAATTAATCTAATCTCCGCTTTTTAACAGCAGCGCAGTTCCAGATTACTACAGGGTTTACAAAATTACAGAAAAGTGTATAAATGGAATCCTTACAAGGAACGAACATAAACCTTTTATTCTTATGTTTAAAATACGTATGATCGGAAGAAATTGTGTCCAGTCGCACAATACCTAAAAAAATGTTTAGTTTATGTAATGAAGAACGATAGATTATTATTGTGAAAAAATAAATGAAAGTTTGTTGTCTCTGTGAGTTTTAGATTTATTTATTAAAGTAACGAAAGCTACTTATTTTTTTGAACCCGTTTGTCTGTCCGTCCGTTCATCGCTGGACACGAAAAGTATAAAAATTACAAAAAAATTTTTATTCGTAGCGACAAAATAACCTCTACAAAAGCTTTAAATTTACATGAAAAAGTATAATTGTGTTATTTATTTCCACTTGTCCGAAACTGGGACGACTTCGTGCAAAAAAGAAAGAGCATGATATCACCATAGACGGCGTCATCAATAAAAATAAAAACGACAGTCAGTGCATTTTCTTTTGTTATTTATTTATTTTTATTTTTTATTTATAATGAATTTAAGAAAAGAATTTTATATATAAATTATTTTATTTTTTAATAAATAAAATTCATAATTAATCATACCCAACATTTCCAAAATTCCTGTGTTCAACACCATCATATTCATCCCATCAATCCTCAAAAACTACCAATTTTCAGCCAGGGATAAAAATAGTGGATTTTCTCTATGTAAATCCTAATTTCACTTCTATTCAGAATTAACTTTTGGCCATGTCGTCAAATGTCGAATCCATAAATTTACAATAGAAACCTAAATGACTTTTTGGTGGTTACATTAAATTCCCAGAATCCAATGCAATCCTAAAATTAGATTTAATAAACCCATGTAAAAAAAGAAAGGCAAAGGGTCCATCCATCCCTTGTTGTGTGTGTGTCTCAGTTTATTCTTCCATTTCCTAAAGCAAACCAGGAGATTTTTTTTTGTAAAAATTCAACTCCAAAAAGTCAATAATAATTTGGTAAGTAAATTATATACAAAATTATAATTATGTATAAATTCTTTTAAGAAGAATTTTATATTTTAAGAATAAAATTCAGGATTATTTGGAATTAAGATTATTTGGAATTAAAAATATAGTTCAATCAAATCAGGTTGGAATTCTGGAAAATGTTTAAAACAAAAGAAACTAAAAAACAACAATCAAATTTTGAGAAGAGATACAATTGCACATTCTGTCAGAAATCATTTAAAACCAAAGGTGAATTGTTCCAGCACATTCGCACACACACCAATGAGAGACCATTTCAATGCAATATTTGTAACAAAAGCTTCAAACAGAAGGGTTATTCGAAGTTCCATGGAAAAATCCACACAGGAGAAAAACCATTCCAATGCAAATTCTGTAATCAAAAGTTCATACACAAACAGCAACTTAACAACCATTTGAAGGATCATACTGGAAATGGATTCATAAAATGTACAAAATGTACAAAACAGTTCAAAACAAATTCAAATCTTAAGAGTCATATGATAACCCACACAAAAGAAAGTAAATTCATTTGCACAATTTGCAAATATCCAGCACAATGCAAAGGCCATTTAAAGAGACATATGATAACCCACACAAAGGAAAGTAAATTCATTTGCACAATTTGCAAATATCCAGCACCAACCAAGAGTAGATTAAAAGATCACACCATTGGAGTACATTCAGATGAATGTCCTTACAAATGTAAAAAATGTGGAAAACAATTTGGATTCAAACACAATTTGAAGTATCATATGCGTATTCACAAGGGTGATTTTGGTGTTTTATTGAAAATTGAAGATGGGGATTTAATGAATAATTTAAGAGTGAAATATGGAATTGGATTTTGTGATTTAGATGGATGGAAACCAATAAAAATTGAAGATACACCACAATTAATAAAACACATTAAAAACAAATACACAACTAAACCATTCCATTGTACTAAATGCGGACAGCTCAGTACGTCTAAATCACATTTGAACGTGCATATGAAGATTCATGCCAATTTGAAGGAATACAAATGTGATTATTGTGGGAAGGAATTTGGACGTAAGGACAATCTAATTAATCATATTCGTATTCATACTGGTGAGAGACCCTACAAATGTCCCCTTTGCACAAAAACATTTACTACAAGTAGTGATATGAAAGTTCATCTAAATACTCGTCATATTAAGGAAAAACATTGGAAATGTGAAGTATGTGATGTGGATTTTACATCAAACCGTGTTTTGTATAATCATAAGAAATCCAAGCAGTGTGTTGAAGCTCATAAAAATATTAAATCTTCAAAATAAGTTTAGAAATAATTACCTTTATAGTTTGTTTATTTTTCTTTTGTTCTAATTGTTAGAATGACGAAGTAATTATTTTTTCATAGTAAATATTTTGCTTCTTATTGATAGATTTGATGTTTGTTGGACGGGTGAAGAAAATAGTTTTATTATAATACATTAGAAATTGGATTAATTTTCATGAATTAAACTGATAATTTACATAATTTTTTAGTTAGTCTTGAATTATTCATTTTTTTTTATTATAGTAAACTTCAATCGAATTTTATAATAACAATCCGATGTTACGTGTATCCCAATTCTAAATGTTAATCCTTGTTTTTTCTTCATCGTACATTATCAATTAATGTTTTAATGTTTAAATTTTAATCGTCGTATACTCGTATTCATATATCTTAATATATTTCCATCTTTCGAATAATATAAGTATATAATTAATATATTAATTGGTTTTGAGTTTTTGTTTATGGAAAATATTTTGTTTTTATAAAAATACTTTTTTCCAACTGAATATTTCTTTAAATACACAAATATATATTCCAAAATAACAAAAAATATTGTTTTAATCTACCAGATTCTTGAGTTAATTATAATTTAGTATTGTTGTTTTTAAGATCAATTTCAACTGATTTAAGATTTGATTTAAATGTAAATTTATCAAGATTTGGATTCCTAGTTCTCCACCAGTAATTGACACAACTCCATGGCCATAATGTAGTATTGAGACCATCTTCATTAGCATACCAAGATCCACATGTCCCACCACCACCCCAAACCATTTTTTTCATTCGCTTATCCAGTTTAATCATTTCCTTTGACTCGACTGTTTCTTTAACTGAGACTACCATGGAATCTGTTCGTATCATTTCCTTAATTAGTTTTATAATATAATTCACTTGACATTCTGCCATAAAAATAATAGAATTATGACCAATCCCTGTGTGTGGACCAAGGATTCCAAATTGATTTGGTACAGATGAGGCTACTATTCCTAAATATCCTGTTGGTCTTACAGTCATCCAAAAATTCAATAAATTTAGTCCATCAATTCCAATAACTGTCAATGGAGCAAAATATTCTTGTACATGAAATCCTGTTGCTAATATTATAATCTAAAAATAAGAAACAAAATTATAATTTAAAATATATTAAATACTTTTATATATAAATCTTACATCAATTTTATGATATTTATCTCCTTTTGTTATTATTGAATTATCACCAATTCCAATAATAGGATCAACATGTAATTTTACATTTGGTTTGTTAAAACATGGATAATACTTATTTGAAATCATAATCCTTTTACAACCTAAAGCATAATTTGGTTCTAATTTTTTACGTGTATCTTCATCATTAACTTGAACTCGCAAATGTTTCATGGCTGACCATCTTGCTATCACAATTAAATTAATATAATTAAATAAATACTTAAATAAATAATATATGAAATAATACCCATAGCTCTAATAAAAGTTCCACGAACTAATGATAGATAAAAACATTCCATAATCCAAAATATCATCCATCGAAATAATTTAACAACAAATGGGACATGAGCAAATATCCAAATTATCCAAGGTGAAAATACAAAATTTGTCTTTGGTAGAACCCATGCTGGTTTACGTTGAAAACAATGTATTTCTTTAGCGTTCTGTGATAAATGAGGAAGAATTTGAACGGCTGATGCTCCAGAACCTACAAGTGCTACAACTTTGTCACTTAAATCAATGGATGGATCCCATTTGGCTGAATGGATCAATGGACCTTTAAATGATAAAAAACATTTTGGAATATTTGGCACACGAAGAGCTCCTGGTGAATTAATCCTAAACAAATTATTATTACATTACAATATAAAAAATATTTTAAAATATATTTTCTTTTACACAATATTAAAAGTATATTCCATTGAAGTGTTTAATTTTTTATCGTGTACTCGAATACGCCAAATATCAAAATCCTCATCCCATTGTGCTTCAATTACTTCAGTCATAAATTTAATATTTGAATACAAATCATGTTTGTGTGAAACATCCTGTAAATACTTTAATATTTCTGATTGTGTTGGATAATTATGAGACCAATCTAATCAATTTATAAATTGGATTTAAGAATTTCTCATTACTTTAAAAAGGTTTTGGTGTATAACTTACATGGATTAACTTCTGATGAATATGAATAAAGATGACTTGGAGTGTCTGGTCCACATCCTGGATATGTATTCACTAACCAAACACCACCAACTTCATTATGTTGATCAAATATCACAAAATTATGAATTCCTAATTCAGTCTTTAATTTAATTCCAGCAAGAATCCCTGAAAAACTTTTATATTTTTCAATTTAAAGTATTAGGTTAAGTTAATATTTTGTGTATAATATTTTATATTTTATATACCCTGCTCCTATTATACAAATGCTTGGAATAGTTCCATCACTGTAAGTGTATTTTGGACTTATACTGTTCAATAGATTTTTTAATGAGTAACTATCACATGAATTTCCTTTAACTGAATTCATTTTTAATACTGCCTATTGATGCTACCTGGTTTTATATAAGACATTTAACCTAGTTTCATTTCTATTCCTATCAGACAACTAAATCAAAAGATTCGTTCATTACTTAAAAAGGTGGGTTTCTCAGTCTCTTAATCACTAATTTCTTTAGGTGTGAACCAATCCTTCATTCCTTGTGAACTTAAGATTAAATTATGCAAGAACAATTTTATGTTTCCTTCAATAAAATTATGTAGAACACTCGATGTAATTGATGATAAATTCATAATAACAAACAATGTGGATATTATAATTCCATTCATACTATTATAACCTTCATGTGTGAGATTTAGAATGTCTGATGTATTATTTTTAATTTATGTGAACCAATTTACAAGGTTTTCAGTATTTGAATTACTTGTTAAAAAAATTTAAAAAGTGAATCTTCTCACGATAATTATAAGATTTTTTTAAATTATTATTTTGCATCTGCATTTAGTCGTAGTTCAACACTCCTCATGATTAATCAACACTCATAATTGTGTTTGTAATTAACTGATTAATTGTGAGAAATGTATTTCGCATTAAAATAAATTATTCTTTCCTGATAGCAAATTAGAGAGTACGCTTATTCATGTCATATTTCAATACAAATTATAAAATGTGCAGCTCATTTTATTTCAAAACAGCAAAATTTTGACCCCTTTAGATGGGACTATGACAGAATAAAAATTAAAAAGTTTACAAAAGAATTTTAAGAAATTCTGTCCTGATAGCAATGTAGAGAGTGTATCCAATTTCGAATTATAAAAAGTGCACCTCATTTGGTTTCAAAACATGAAAATTTTGAGCCGTTGGATGGGACTATGACAAAATCAAAAGTTTACAAAGGTATTTGGAGAAAATACGTCACGTTAGAAAATTCGATAATACTCTTGTGAAAGTATTAATCTTTCTTTTAAAATTTCTTTTCTTTACTTTGCATGAGAATACTAATTTATTAATAAATATTCTAAATGGGTATTTTATTTTGAAATATTTTTCCAACATCAAAAACTAACACCCATTTTATAACTAAAATAATAGACATCCAATAATACAAGGAAACTTTTAAGAAATAAAATGATTAAACATGAACAATAGTAAGGCTAAACACGATTATATTTCTAGATATTCAATTTCTCAAGATGATCTTTATTTTAATTTTTGTTCTTATTACGAACAAATAATTCATTTACAATATATCATTATCTTCTTCAATCAAAATAAACAAACTTATTCAAAAAGTATAATTAATTTATAGAACATTTGATCTCTCTTATAAGTATTTGGTTATTAACTTCAAGCCTTAGTTTACTTTAAGTTAAAAAATTAAAGAGTGGAAATAAAAACGAAAGAATATTTTAGTAGTTATTGATTATTTTTAACTTTAACTTTACTTTGCATATGCGGTCTAAAAGTCCGTCCGTCTGTCCGTCTGTCCGTCTGTCCGTCTGTCCGTCTGTCCGTCTGTCCGTCTGTCCGTCTGTCCGTCTG